>JANHFT010008986.1:205803-220263 GCA_032467955.1 Pseudoxenodon macrops
TCAGCCTATTGCCCCCAACAATTTGGGTCCTCATTTTACCCACCTCAGAAGGATGGAAGGCTGAGTCAACCTTGAGCTGATCAGGATTGAACTGCTGGCAGTTGGCAGTTAGCCTGCAATACTGAATTCTAACCACTGCACCATGGCAATGAAAACTGTCAATAAAAGTCACAGTTGGTGACTTATGTGATTGCAGGGTGCTGTGATGTCATCACTGCAGGCCACCTGCCAAGTGCCCAAATCATGATCTGCGATAGGTGCAACTATGAGGACCCACTGTAAGTCCCCTTCATCTCATGTAACTTTGAAGATTACATGTATAAGGCCAGAAAAAAACATGACTGTCTTAACTGCTCTCAGGAAATATTGCAAGGTTATTCTTCTTTAGTGACCAGAATTGGGATCAGCAGCTTGATTGTTAAGCAACACAGTCACTAAATTAAACCAGGACTGTATTTATTACCTTACTTCACTTTTCCTTTGCTTTTCCAGACCCGGAATGTGAAGACTGGTCACAAGATTACTTTTTCATCATTGTTGTAACTGAATGGTCAATAAAGAAGGAGTACCTGTACTCTGAATCAGATTTCAGTGTTTGAATCCAGATCTCTGCCCTTCTCTCCAATATATTATTATCCACTTTTGGGGGCCAAGCAAACTTGAGGGATGGAGATTTAATACAAAAATAAATTTAATGAGTTCCTGTCGGATGACTGCAATAAGAGCTAACTGACTAGCTGAAATTATACACCTATTCCTCCCTATCTGTTTTCTTGACTGTGCAATCTTATTATATCTTGGAAAGCCAGATTTGTCAAAACATACCCTTTGTTTCTTATAGTGTTTGTACATTCGTATGCAGTGTTCAATAATGAACAAAAGGTAAATCCCTCCAAGGGCCACAAGTCCTTTCAGTACAGCATCATACTCTTCTAGGAAGTTCTGAACCGATTCTCCATAGTCATAGGAATGGCCGTGTACATGCTGGTGCTCGTGCCCCTGGCCCTCATGGTGGCTGTGATTGTGGACTCCTTGGGACTAATGAAGGGAAAAAGAAGAAGTTATGCACAAAACATTTCCCAGTGGAAAGCCAAATCCAAATGATATGGAATGATGCGTTTCTCAGCTAAGAAACAGTGATACCAAGCTCATTATCATTCTTATCCTTAAAAGCAAGCATGACAAAGATCAAATTGGTCTAATATTCCTGTTTTTAGCAATGGTTAAGTTAGATGGTCCCTGACAGTTCGAAATGAGCTCATAATCAAATACAAAATAGTTTTGGGCTATATATGCATATTCCAAATAATATCTTGGATGAATGATTTTGTAATGCTACAAGTGTACTCTCTATTGCGAAGCCTTAAGGATTTATTTATTAACAGATTTCACTTGCAGGTTTTGAGACAGCAAGACAAGAATTATTAATTCGACTGCTTATTAGTTCAACCTTGCCTAACTTTTTCCAAACATAAGAAGCTCAAAATTGGTTCTTGTTGACTGGCCTATATCCCTTATTTGTAGAATAGATAAAACTGCTATGGTACCCACATTTTTTGTTCACAACTTTCCAACTTTTCAAAAAGAAGTGAGATACACAAAACCCGACCTCTACTTACAGGCATTATTTTCAGTCTATCTACACATCTCTGCTTGAAAACAGATGTTTCACAAGTAAATGAAGGCATAAGCTCTAGAGTGAGACTGAACGTACATGCGGTAGCAGATGAAGTAGTGCATCTCCGCTCATGGTTCCTACAGCAAGCGCAACCAGGAAGGTGAGGAGGAATTTGAAGCATCCCTGATTGATTATAGGAATCAAAATCACGCCTAGCAAAGACAACAAGCTAATAACGGTGATAGAAATGATGCCACAGATCCAGGCTGTGAAAAGAAGGAAAAATACAAATTAGACAAATCATAATAAAATGAATTATAAACCAAATATCAAAAGAAAACATTACTCAAAGGAAACCTGCTCAGCTAAAATGTAACTATTGTATTGTATATTTGAATAAAATACAAACCATTGTGACTTATTATGTACTTTTCTAACAAATCTATATAACAGTTTTTTTTTAGAAATTTAGTCCGTTAGGTTAAATTATAATTTTATTATAATACTGAATTAATTACATTTCATCTTAATGGGTTCATCAGAGTGCATTTCAATACTGTAAAGCTAACACAACAACACAGATCATTGACTAGTGGATTTTTGGTATTTTTCACTGTTTTCACCTACTGAGCAGGCCGAAGGACTTTGGGGTTTCTGGTACTTTTATTGGAATTTTCAAGTAAAGGCACATACAAGATGCCTTCTAGTGTAGCAAAAGTATAATGTGTTGTCAAATGTGTAAAATTCTCCTTGTACTAATAACAATGCAACACTGTTGTTCTGCAGAATATATTTTCCTTACATGTTAGCTCTCCCCAGAAAAAGCGTTTAACACATGCATGAAATTCATCAAAAGACAATGCAATTGTCAAAATAGAATGCAATATAAGCATTGTTGCTGGAGGAAGGAAAGGAACGGAAGAGAAAGCAGAGTCAAAGACAGATCTCACAGATTTATGAAGCAGGTATAGATCATATGGGACTTCTGCCAAATATTACATGCTTCAGTGTTCTTCCACTCACTTTGGAGAATGAAATGAATAAATACATTTGATCCTACACGTTATTGAAAATACATAAAAGAAAAAGGCTTGACTTAGCCAATGTCATTTGATTCCATCTAATGGCCAGTTCAAGTCTAAGTTTCGGCACCAGTCTGTATACTTATTTTATTTTTTTAAATCTGACCTATTACTTTAAGTAACTCAAGGCGGTGAACAGACCTACGGTAATTCTCCTCTTATTTTCCTCACAACAACAACCCTGTGAGGTGGGTTGGAAGGAGAGAAAGTGATTGGAAGGAGAGAAAGTGAAAGTCACCCAGTCACTTTTGTTTGATTGACTTCAAAATTGTTTTCTTGTGCTGAAAAAAGAAAAGTTGTCTCACAAAAACTGAACAGAGGGAACACACTTAATATGCATGAGGTGTAACGTTATATTTCCTGCTGCTCTGCCCTTTTTCTCCTAGAAAACCTGGGGAAACACTGGCCCTGGTCTTCTAAGTTTATGAGTACAGCATCTCAATTTAACCAAATCCCCCAAGGCTAATTCTGCAGTTTTTGCTCAACAATAACACAAACATTTAAGTGTAGAAGGTAAATACAGCCTTATAAAGCACCTTTGAATCAAAGCTATTTATATCTAGCAAGTTTATATTTATTTTCCCAAGATATATACTGGGGAAAACAAACTGTTTGTAAAGGAATGATGGAATAAAAAGAGAGAGGAGGATGGTGAGAGAAGATATAAACACAGGGATCAGTGGAACGAGGAGAAAGATGAAGCAGAAACACTAACAAAGGGTAGAAAAAAATTAGTATCAGGAAAAACTGATGTGACACCTCTGCAAATGAGAACAGAAGAGATACTGAAGCCCTATATTATTAGTGCAGATTTTCCAACTTGAAGACTTTCAGATTGTTGACTGACAGCTGCCATTGTTCCTCACCAGTAAGACCAATGGTCACCCTGGCAGGAAATTATGAGTCTGAAAGGTCAATCTGCTTCAAGGGTATCAGATGACCAGGGCCTTGTAATCTTGTTTTTAAACTAGCAGATCAGAACAATTTTTAAAACAAAAATTAGGAAACTGGAAAATCTTTGTAACAAAGATAATCTTTTATGTCCAGAAGCTTCTTGACTAGAATGGACAAGTGCTACTCGTATAAACGGAAGATAATTTGATTTGTGCTCAGAAACACCACCTTTAAATAAACTGTCTCTGGTTTCCTCTTCCCGCAAATTAGGTATCTTATGGTGTTGCAGGTCATTGAGATTATTTATTCATTGATTCCTCATCATCTAGTTAGAAAAATGCTTCTTTCGAAAAAGAAGCAGTTATCAATGGGAACTTTCTAATTAGCTTGGTCTAAAGACATATATATACAAACTAACAGGTTTTCTTGGCTTTTTGTAAAGCATAGACAAAGTCACTTTCAACATTTTAATTGACAGAAAATGCCTAGCAACCTTTCCATAAACTCTACTGGCAATTAAACTAGGGTCAAATCTGGCTAAAACAAGACTACCCAGAGAAAATAATTATTTGCTAACAAATGCAGTGTAAAGATTATTTAGTGTTTTGAATCCTTGAATAAAAGTTAGTAAGAGAGGAAATGATGCATCACTACAAGAGAGTTATATACAACATGTTACATTTTCTTAATGATGTTTCAGTCATTAAAAATAATTACCAATCATTTTTGACAATAATTAATATATATCCACACATACTCATTTGAGAATGCTAATAAACATCTGCAAAACCAATCAACACTCATTAACAACCCTGTTACTTTCAAAGGAAGGGCAATCCTCTCCAAACTTCTTCTATAGCTGCATTATTTGTGCCAGCTTTAAAACAAACGTTATTATTCATTATTTGTCAGTTTCATGGGGTTCTATGAATATCTATGCAGAGAAAGGTCCACAAATAAAATGCCTCTTTAAAAAAGCAAAAAGTGTTTTAACTTCCCCATTATCAAGCAATTTATCTTTCATATTTCAAACATTCACTGCACATAAATGGTGCCTTCAATATCTGTGGTCTTTCCCAGATTAATTTTACATCTTCCTGGAGTGTCAAAAGATGTCAATGGTTCACGTCCTTTTCAGTATAAAATGGACAGGCCAGAATGCAATTTTTACAATTTTGTCGTTGCCTTCTATGGCCAAGTTTCAATGGCCATAACTGAGTAGCTGGAATCACCTCTCCTTTGAACCTCTTCCTTATTCCACAGAGTTGAAATAATTGGATTATCTTTATGGAGACAGCTTTCTACTAAACAGCATGGGTACAACCAACACCTTCCCCATTTTTTTAATTTTCCTAAGAATTGTCCTTGTAGCACGTAAAGCTTCAAGCATTTCAGGCCAGTGGGCATATTTGCAATGCTGGGAACATGACATATATGTGGCCAATCAGAAACCAGGCCCTTAAATAAAAGTAGAGGCTGTTCTCTGCTGTCCCATCTAATCTCCCAGGAAAATTCATTCTCAACTCTGCTTATTTCTATCTTCCTTTCTTTCCTGGATCAGTTCAACAGAATTTCAAATACAATATTTGATTGCAACTCCTGATCAATTATCTTTTAGGAATGCCTCTGGGATATAAAACTGGGCTCAAAGCATTATTGGACACAAAAATAAAGTACAAAGATGAAATTTCATTTTGTAGCATCCCAGATTTCCAATTAAATGTTTTCAGTTAGAATGGTTTTTTTAAGTAATATAAAATGGAGAATAGTGTCTTCAGCCTCAACCAAAATATCTGCCTGTTCTTATCTCAACTAAGAGGTGATGCTCACAAAATTACTCTTTAATTCTTCTGTAGTGTGTGTGCTACAAGGGTTCATCAGAAGTGATTTTTACCAGGTCCATGCAAAACAAAATAAACACGCATTTGCATGGAGGAAATCTTATATGTATAGCAAAGACACAGGCCATTCCCAAGCAGCTGCCTTAGGCAGACATTTAAATACAGGAATTTCATGTCTGCACCTTAGCCAGAGGTAAATAAATAAAGTCTCAGGTTTTGAGGTATGGTTGCTTCTGTACAAAAGGCTGTATTATAATTGTATTTATTTATAATAGGGAATACTCTTGAATAATTCTGCAAATAGGCAACAATGGGTGTTCTAGGGGCAACCACAATTTGGACTACTCATGTTATAGCACAGTAACTGGAGATTTTGTGTGACTATTTACATCCAATGAAATTACATTAACTAATCTGAAAACCCACAAATCTTTCAGTCTACTTTTCCTCACCTGACGCACCTGTTTTCTCCACATTCCCAAGAGACACATTGTTTCCTTTGTTCAAGTCTTCAAAATGCAGGTCTTCATAATGTTCAATACAAAGTCGCCTATCAATCTGATACAGCAACGCAGGGCACAGATAAGTAAACAAACTGGGAGAAATTGGAGAACTGGGGCGAAGACCATAATGGCTTAGCAGCTGTGTGACATTTAAGCACTGCAAACAAATTAGGAAGAAGACAATTAAGCAGGTCCACTGTTAAAGGCATAGTTAGTTACTCAAGTCTCATAAAATTACACTGTCTCTTCTGTAATTTGAGCTGCTACCTAGCTCATGAACCATCATATATTGAAGGAGCTGGGAATATGAAATGTTGAGTAAACTATCTACTGTGTTTTCTGGAGTGGAAATTGAATTTATTCATTACATCTACGGAGAATTTTAAAAGATTAAACCTAAATTCAGAAAATGTTTATGCATATTAACATCCTTCCTGGGAACAGTAATGTAAACAGTATTTCATCATTGGCTGACTGAAATGACATTTCATTTCAACCAGCCAAGGATGATTAAATATTTGTTTTGTATGTTTTAAAAAGCATACAAGATTAGTAAGTTAACCAGTTCATCAAGGAAGAAAATTCAAAAATCTATTGGTCCTATAAACGAATAAAAAAATACTTTGGATTTATCCGGGGATAGCCTAAATAGCTATGTAGATAAGCATTTTTCCTCCTTTATTAAATATTAGTTATGCTCAATAATGCCCTATATGTATCTACTGGTATAAGTCCTTAGCTATATAAACTCTTATATAGTCGTCGTCCCCTTTTATTTAATTGTGTCCAATTCTCAGAGACTGACTGGACAAGCCCTTGCAGTTTTATTAGCAAGGTTTTTCAGTTGTTGTCTGTCTTTGCCTACTTCCTAAGACGGAGAAAGTTGGGTGGCCCAAGGTCATCCAACTGGCTTTGTGCCCAAGGCAGGATTAGAACTCCATCTCCCGGTTTCTAACTTCACCCCTACACCAAACTGGCTCTCTAGTTCTTCCTTAGTTACACACAATTATATGGAAATGCAATTTCTGACATTCATAAGTCAGCCCAACAGCTGGCTCTGATGGGCAAAAAGTTGGGGAAGGCTACTTTTTCTTAAAAGATTCATCACCTTCTTTTCGGGTTCATACAGACCTCTTCAGAAGAATGCTCATCTTCATTATGGTTCTTGTGATTAGCATGCTTCCCCACGCCGATTTGTTTATCAGGTGCTTCTCGTTTGCTGGTATGCCGATACCCATCCCCACTGGCAGGATTTGGATCTGGATGTCCATGAGTAGCTGAATGATCATTATTGTGTTCATGAAAACGTGCACGTGCGAAAGGCACATCATGCACATGGTCATGTTTGTGGACATGATTATGTTCATATTGCTCATTTGAGTCATGATTGAGAGTAAAATCTTGTGCTGTAACTCTTGAAACTTCCCTGTCCCTTATTTTCCGCCATTTCTTAGGGTGCTTACGTAGTTTTCTTTCAGGCTGTTCCTGAGTAGCATTGGTCTCTGTGGAAAGCTCGTGACTTGGTTCCCCATGATCACTGGTGTTAATGGAATCATTATGAGACTGATGAGTAGTGTTATGGTCCATGTGGCGATGCGCATGACGGCGGTGATGGTGCTTGTGGTGTCTGTGATTATTAGAGTCATGAGCATGTCTACCATCAGGTTTTGAAGATGATTCTGTAACTTCTTTCACTGGATCACACTTCTGGCTCCTTTTGCCAGACCCTTCGTTTGCAGTCTGATTTTCTGAGCTTGGGTGATTATGGGAATGAGGATGGTTGTGGGAATGAGAATGCTTTCCTTCTTGTGTATCTAGTACATCTAAGTAAGAAACATAATCGTGGCCAATGTCCTCATGATTTATTTCTACTATTTTAATTTCGCCAAGGCCAAGGCTCATCATCAATTTCTCCAGGCCACAAAATGACAACTTTCCATTCTCACCGTAACGATTAAAGAGTTTTTCAATGTAGTATTTCTGTTTAACTTCAGCTTCCTTACTTGGTTCAGGCTCGGTCCTTTCGTCTTCCAAGATTTGACAGTCATTGTGGTTATGTTCACCTTCATGGCAATGGTGACATTGATGGAAGACAAATGTCAGCAAACAAATGAGGCAAAATTGTGTGTGCCTATGAACCTTCATTTCCGTTTTCTGCAAGGGAAGAAAAATGGGAGCCCCATCTGTTAATTTTTTTGTGGATGGTGTTGAATTACCTGTAGCAATAAATGCAGTTTAAAGTGAAAGGAACTGTAGTTATTAATTAAAAAAAACTTTTTAGAATACACATGTATGCAACTATGTAAGGTACATATAGGGACCAGACCATGACACTTTAATTAAAAACATTAAAAATAATATTTAACAATAATTACATTTTAATAGATTTATTTGTAAATTAAACAATTATAGCTACGCCTATACAATTTCTTGGCTACTGTTAAAAAGCAATGGAAGGTATAATCAAATTGGAAAAGTACAAATTCCTATTTATGTATGGAAAAGTTATTAGTTTTCAAATCTGGTAATATAGGTATTAGCTAGCCACCAATTTCTTTCATGTGATATATAATCAAATGAGGAAAAAAATGAAATAAAAGGAAGAAAATTTTGTTTTATTTAATTAAATGTCTTTGGGGTCAAAAGCGTTTTCCAAAGAGCTCATTTTTCTTATTAAAATGTCCATTCATTAGAAGACTGCCTTAAGACTTCCAGGATCACCATTATTAAAAAACTAGAATGTGTTTTTTAATATATGAACACATTAAGAAACATGCCCATCTTAAGTAGAATTTTTTGAAGAGAATGTCTTTTTCAAACATAACTTCCTTAAAATACAGAATTACAAATTGCAGGTCATTGATCTTGTTCTATATTTAAAATTAGGTCCCATTAACCTCTCATGGGTGTCCTGCTCTGGCAATATAAACTATAAAAGCTGACATTTGTTCAAGCAAAGAAGTTGAGGTAAATTTTAAACTGATGATTATAAATCATTATAAATGGATCTTATAAAGCTGTGAAAGAGCAGCCTGCTCAGAAAATTGCCAGCATTGGTGTTGCTTTCTTCCTGACAACTCCTTCATCCCTGAATTTATAGTAGTATTTTTAAGGTCACAGGTTTCTTTGTCTTGGGAGCAGCTGGAAGAATGACCTGAGAAACTAAGCCCTAAACAGCAAGAGGGCTTGAATCAAAATGAAATAATTACTACTTTTTATTCAACCCTTCATCTAAGGACTCCGAGTAGTGCTAAAGCTGCATTGGGATCCTGCACGATTAAATTTTGCTGATATTGAGTAACTTTTTCATAGCCATTTTGCAATTTTCAAATATGTTTTCTGGAATTGCACGTACGGAGGAATTTTGCAAATAAAAAAAGATAAACTGCTTAACCAGTAATAGTTCAAATAATCCATTTTATGTCATGATCATTAGTCTAAAAAAATCAATCTTTTCTTACAACCCAAGTGTCTGTATAGAGGTATGTATGTACATGTGCAGGTACATAACATACCGTATTTTTCGGAGTATAAGACGCTCCCCCCCCCCAAACAGAGGGTGGAAATGTTGGTGCATCTTATACACCATACAGCCATTTTGGCCTCCTGAAACTCCACTCCTGCATCCCATTTTTGTGAAAAATGGGCTCGTTTTTTGCAAAACCGGGGTGCGCAGAGGGTTTGGGAGGCTTGCAGAGTGCTTCTGTGGGCTGGGGGAAAGCAAAAACTGCCCCATTTTTCCGACAAAAGGCGTCGTTTTTGACTTCTCCCAGCCCACAGACACACTCTGCAGGCTTCCCAAACCCCTCTGCACGCCCCGTTTTTGCAAAAAACAGGTTGCAGAGGGTTTGGGAGGCCTGGAGAGTGCTCCTAGGCCCGGGAGGACAAAAACTTTTTTTTCATACTTACCTCTTTGAAATCTTGGTGCGTCTTATACACCGGTGAGTCTTATAGTCTGAAAAATACGGTATATAGTATTCTTTCTACTTGCAAAAATTGCCAATAAGAAATGGGGATATGTGAGCCCTCCAAGATAGATCAAATATGGAAAACAAACATATGTAAGTTAATAGTTTTATTTTGCTAGAGTAACAGAATCTTGCAAGTCCAAATGCACTTTCCCGCTTCTTCATAAGAAATATGATCATGTCTGAGATGACTTCAAATTTATATTTCTATTCCAGATTTAGATTTCTTTTATCTGATTGTTGTCTTGGTTGTGGCTGCACTAGGATATTTCTTCTGTCCATTACAGTGAGACTGTAATATGAATAGGAGAATATACAAAACATACAGATCACAAAGCAAATCTCTAAGCTTACCTGATTATGATGCAAAATTAGTCTCTTGCAATCACAAAAGTGCTCATCATGCTAAATAAAACTGGATGTAACTATGTGTAGAATGGAATGAATCCATGCCACAAATGCTAAAAAAATCCAATGAGTGGCTCTGAAATAAATCTAAGGTGGGTATATGCATAAGTATAACATTTTATGGGTCACAAATGTTAGCTTCTGGTTCCTTCTGGTGGCCTAAAAAAAGCTTGACATCATAGGGCAATCTAAATTATATGCCACGTATAAATTAGTCATGTAAGTACTTTTACAAAATTACATGAACTAGAAAGAAAGTTGCCTGGGTTGCATAATAGTTGGGAAACACAAGAAATCTTATGTCTGGCCTACAGAAAAATGTAGGCTTCTGGATTTTAAAAACTGATTGAAAACATAATAATTTTGACCAATTGGCTTGGCAAAAGAAAGAGTTTTGCCTCCTCTACTTTTTGAGATGGTCGTAGAGAAAAAAGATATCAAGTTGACTGATAAAGAGATGAGAAGTTCCACCCTTTCTCCACCAGACTTCGCATGGAGAATTCTCCAAATTTTAAGCGGAAGAAGGAAGCTTTGTTGATGTGTATTTATTTAGGCTAAAATCAAACAGTGAGATTAAAATGGATTAAGAGCAGTTCTGCCAGGGCTGTTTAATGTCAATGGAATCTTACCTTGCATGGACTGAATTAGATAACTGCTCAAGCTTCTCCCTTCCAGGGGTCACCCTATGACTGAGGTAAAAGCTATTTCTAAATATGGTATAAGATAAATATCAAACTAGTAGCATCACTCTGGTCTGTCTTATCGTACAGCACAGGATCAGATATCAGGAATTCTGCACAAGTTATTCTCAGCAAAGGAAGGATATAGGAAGATAACTGTAAAGGAACAGGACAGATTCCTTTCCTTATAATCTCTCCTCTCCCAGGGCAAATCTCTTATCAGAGAGTCACCTACTGCAACACAAAGATTAAATAAGGCCAAAGGGAGAGCAATGTCTGTGGAAGAGATGACTCTGAATGAACTAATGAAATAGAAAACTCAAAAATACCATGGCCCTGAGGTTGCCAATTTGAACTCTAGTTTGGAATTTTGCTAATTTAATTATAAAAATATATAATTGCTTTGGAACTTATTAAACGTACTTTATGATCCCCAATAGATGCTAAGCCAATAGAAGGGCCATGGTGGTGCAGTGGTTAGAATGCAATATTGCAGGCTAATTCTGCTGACAGCCAGTTCGATTCTCACTGGCTCAAGGTTGACCCAGCCTTCCATCTTCTGAGGTCAGTAAAATGAAGACCCAGATTGTTGGGGGCAATACGCTGACTCCGTAAACCACTTAAGAGGGCTGTAAAGCACTATGAAATGGTATATAAGTCTAAGTGCTACTTTTATTGCTATGCAAAGATTGTCATTTAACAAAAAATTATAAAACATGAAAGCTAAAAAATTGTTTAAGTGTTATGGAATAAAAACTGCCACCTAAGCAAGGCTATTTAAACCAAAGTAACTTTTACATAAAAAAAGAAAAACAATTTAAAAGAGAAATTGTTATGGTCTTGAAACATACCCTCACTATGTAATATTAATTAAATACAAAATTATCTTAATTTGTGAACAGTCCAGAGAGTGAAATGAATATTAATCTAGAGAGACAATAAAAAAATACTGCTAGGATTCTGAAATGCAAACACATTTTCTGGTCACATTTTTCAATGCTCATTAACATACCATCTGAATGAAGACTTTTATATATCTATCTAGGGATATTTGCACATGTAGTTGCACAGATATCCTTAAGCTGTACCATGATATATACTGCACCAAAAATATTTTTAAACACAAATTTTGATGGCTTGGTCACGAAAATGGTATATATTCAAGTAATTTCCTTTTTTAATATTGCCCTTTTCTTGAAAATAATATTTAGTGTGCAATAATTCTAGCAATTACATACAGTAAGGTTTAAATTTTTGATTCCTTTACTATAGCAATAATTAGGTGGTCCTGCTTTTTTCCCTATAGCATACACGAATTGTCTTCTTGTGAAGTCTAGTATAATCAATTCTAAAGCATAAATGAAAAGTAAAAATCTAGGCATAGAAATCATACCGCTTTACAGTTCTTAATTTACCTTTCAGACTGAAGTGTCAAGAATGGAGTACTTAGCTCAATAAAATGCTGCAATACAGTTTGTTCAGGTCATGAAGCTCCGTATTTCTCAAAGTTGTAATCTATGGATGCTCTTTGGATCAGAAAAGGTAGTTTGGAGGTGGTGTGGGCATACTCACTGCACCTGATAGTGCCTCCTTAAAGCCATGACATCATTTCCTGAGTAGTGTAGGATGCATGAAAGGGTGTACCTTTGTTAAGGAGAAGCCACAGGTGCAGTAAGGATGGCCTTGCCTTCTCTGAAGCACCTTTCCTGTTTTGGATTCTAGCAGCTGCACACCAGTCTTGTAAGCCACCAGAAATTCAACTCAAGCCATCACAGTGAAAACCTTTAAAATACCATAATATTAGTCAAAAAAAGATAGGGCATCCAATTCCTAATCCTCAATATGAAAGCATGGTAACCTCAACTGTCAATTCTTGTGGAAAATTTCATTGAAAAGTATGGCAAACCACCAAATACAATAATCATTGTCAATGTAAGGGCAATTAAAAACACATTTGAGATGTGTTTGTCCTTCTTCCCTTTTAAAAAAAAGTTCCCATCCTTTTTTCCCATCCTTTCAAGGGCCTAACCTGATTTTGCATACTTAATAATTTGTTCTTTTATCAAATAAAAATCAATGTCAGAAATCAATCTAGGAACACCAATTTTTGATGAATGTGGCACCTTAAATTTCCCTTTGAATCCAGAGAGTGAAACTGGCTGATGAGTGTCAGCATGCAAAACTGATGGCAAAACAGATACATGATCTAAAATGATATTGCAGGCTAATATTGTTTTCCACTAAATTATTCCAAATAGTCACAGAATTAATATATCTTGTAATGCAAAAAGTCCTGCTTAAATGTTTTCTTTCAAAATAGGAAGTTGTTGATCGATTTCAACTTCTAAGCTATGAGTCCAAAAGGTGAACCAGAAGCTGCTCTGAATACTCCCGTTTTTCTGTAGTCATTATTTCAGCAGAAATGTGTTTGTTGCTTAAAAAGAAAATAACTCAAAAATTTAATTCCATGCAAAATGTGCAGGTTTGCATCCCACAAATACTTATCTGGCAGGCTTTTGTACACATTGAAGATTGTTCAATGCATTAAAAAAATGCATTACAAAAAAAGGAACGTGGATTTTGGAGTTATTCTTTTTAATGGGATGTGTGCATCTGTGTGCAAAGAGGCGGGGTGGAGAAGAATAGGGTGTGGTTCATCTTTGTACAATATGTCAAAACTAAATTAAAATTTATAAGCAGTTTTTGTTTTTTCACAAGAAAATAGAGAGGAAAGTTTCCATGGTTTACTGCTGAAGTCCTGCAGAGCGTGATTTCTGTGGAATGCATATGAATACATGTTGCCCACTTTTGAATTGGCTCTTCAAACAGTAGTATTGCCAGAATTTCCCCCCAGCCTATCCTTGGAAGCAATTCAATGGTTAAATATTCCTTTTTAAGGAGGAATATATGACCTGAGTGCTGTAATACTGTGTATTACAAATTTGATAATACATGCATTTACCATTAAGAAACCGAGCAGTTATCCAATAACCAAAATATAAAACTTCACAAGAAAATGTGACTCACAATGCTGCATGTTTGATATTGAATTAAAATTTCCCAGTGTTTTTGCTCAGTGTCCTTTCTCAATTTACAGAAAGTGCCTTTCTCAATGTAAAAAAAGAAGAAGTTAGTTTTGCAATTTGATCATGCATGCAGATATCACTTTTATATAAATACAATTGTAGAGCATTAAGGATCTGTGAGATGCATTGATCGTTTTTTTAATCATATCAGAGTCAAAATAAAGTATTTCCACAATCAATTTTTACTGTCCAATCCACCTCATTTTGCCAGCGAACAGCCTCTTTAGAGGGTGAGGAAAAAAGCTTTTGAACCCTATGACGGAATCTTTTGAAGCAGCAATAGCAGAAGGTATACCTGTCATTAGGAGTAAACTTTTACCATCCCTTCTCCCCTCCCAACCCCCCCTGTTCTTAAATATCTGTAAGAAATGGCCTAGTAT
>JANHFT010008986.1:267726-289193 GCA_032467955.1 Pseudoxenodon macrops
TTCTCTTCTCTTCTCTTCTCTTCTCTTCTCTTCTCTTCTATTCTATTCTATTCTATTCTATTCTATTCTATTCTTCTTCCTTTGCATCATCCTCAAAGTGGTAATTCAATGAGAACTACTTGTATGAAGTCAGTACCAGCTGCAAATAACTGTAGGACACTACCCTTCTCAAGTATTAGAAAAATGAACCCAAAAATGTTTTGAAAATAAGGTTGGGTAATGGGAGAAAACTAGGCTATTGAGTGAAGAATCTCCTAATTAGAATGAAGTAAAGAATGTCCCGAAAGCCTCATAAAAATGTTGCTAAATTAGACTATCCTGTAATGATTAAAGGTTCATCATGGCATCAGTGGTTGATCACAAACACGGACTGCTTGGAAATCTGTATTGTTTTTAAGATATTTTCCCCAGAGACTCTGAGTCACAAAGCAACATAGCTGCAATATTTCACTTGGAGGAAAATGTGTCAGAGAGATTCCCTGCCATCAAGTCTGTTCCTGCATTCATTCATATAATAGGAAGCAGGAGTTTATTAAAACATGGGATATAGAACAAGCCTTAGTGATCTGAGTCACCCACCTCAAGGTAATCCCAGAAATTAACCATTTCAAATCATGTTTCAGGTGGCATTTTCAAAGGGGGCATGTCAAAGCTGCTTTTTTTCTTTTTTTTAAAGTCTATTTGGCATTTCTCCAATACGGGAATATTTTCTAAATTTGAGAGCAGTTCTTCTAATCCAGAAATGCATATTTTCTATTATTTGGGAAGTGAGCACTACACTGGAGCTGCGTTGTACTGAGAAGCAACAGTTCTACAAGGAGATGAGGCTGGAGAAAAACTACATTTGATTTAAATTAAATCAATACCATCGTTGCATGTTTTTCTCCTTTTGGTTAGTTAAAAATTACATATCGGGGCGTCATTAGAAAAAGATTGGTGGGGGCATAGTCACAGCTTTGGAGGCTGACTTGTGGCCCTGGGGTCTCAGGCAGGGGTGGGTTCTAAATTTACCTTGCCGGCGGTTCACTACCTCCTGCGCCACATGGGTGCGCCTTGCACACATGCACGCACACCCTGTACATGCGCGCATGTGCTGTAAAAAAAGCCCCAGAAAAAAAAGGCCAAAAGTAAGATGGCGCCGCATGCACAGTGCCGGAAATTTGGCTTCTGCGCATGTGCAGAAGAAAAAAAAAACAGAACAAAATTTCCCCCCCAAAAAACCCAAAAACGGTCAAAAACTGAATGGCGACGCATGTGCAGTGCCAAAAACTCAGTTTCTGCGCATGCGCAGAACCAAAAAAAATCCCCCAAAATTTTTTTCCCAAAAAAAAAAAAAGCCCCCAAAAAGATGTTGGCGCTCATGGAGCAACAGTACCGGCTCCGTGACGTCACCAGCGGCCTACTATCTACTTGGTAGAACTTGTCTGAACCGGTAGGAACCCACCTTTGGTCTCAGGTCTTTATGTCCCTGTATAAGTGGGTAGATCAGAGGTGAGTTCCTAACGGTTCGGTCCAGTACTACCAAACTGTTAGTAACTTACCGACACGGTTCAATAGAACTGTTAGTAACCTTAGGCACTGCCATCTTGGATTTTGCTTCTGCGCACGCGCAGTCACAACATCCCCCTGAGCGAACCAACAGTAAGAAGATTTAAAACCCACCTCTGGTGTAGATGTGTGAATAATGGCTCTGTCTGTATTCTGATGGAAAATAAAATATTTGGCTTCACCAAAAAGTCATAGGTCTGGATGATTTCCCTGATTAATGAGTAAACACTGAGCAATTTATTTGCCCTTGTTCGGTAGAGAGAATCAGAGCAAAAGGAAAACTGGTCTTTTATTTTTCTTGTATATTTTATTATAGGCTTTGCCTGTGAACATTGATATGTCTTTCTCTCTCCCTCTCTCCTCTTTCCCTTCTCCTTCCCTCCCTAAGAGAGGTAGAAGATAATGCTGGATCTAGGAGAAAAATACATAATGCACAGAAAGAGGAGAAACACCCCTCCCTGCTACCTAGGAATACCTCTGTTATCATGATTGGCCGGAAAGATTATAGGTACCGGTATGTCTTTTCAAAAATCTTGCTGCTAATTAAGTTTTGACAAAAATGGGTCACGTATATTGTGTTCGCAATAAAGTTAACTAGAATGAAGCTGCGACTGCATAGAAACAATGTGATGGAAAGGTGATTGTCCAGCACCTTTTTATGTGCATATGTATACTGAGCTGTTCATTTGACTTTAAAGTGTTAAGCTTTCTGAAGTTCTATGATACTGACAAGTATACTTTTATTCACAAAAAGGTAAGAAGTGATAAAACTGAAGTGTGTTAGCTGGGGAGATGATGGAAGGCAGGCCTGTGCCAGGTGTCCCAGGGCTTCCACTTAAGAATCTACATAGTTGCTTAATGACCACAATGAGGAAAGCCAGAATTGTGATCGTTAAGCAAGTCAATCACCTGGATGTCTTGCTTAACCATCCATTCTGGGCTCATCTGTGGTCATAAATTGAGGACTACCTGTACAGTTTACAGATTCCTTGTCCTGCTGCCATAAAACAAAAACACTTCAACATTTTTGTCCTGGTCACCTAGCTTAATAAACGATGATACTTTTCTACATTCATAATGATGTCTATCTTCCATTTATCTTTTGCAGGCCCTGCTGATCAATAGAAGCGTGTTATCCTAGTGCAAGAGCAGCCCACAGATAATTTTTTGAGGGCAGGAATGCATAACATCCTCCATGTGCAGTATCCAATCTGGGTTGTTCACTGGGACCACAGGTTTTGTCTTCTGAAGTTTCAGAATTGTACTGGAGCCCATCTTCAGGGAACTTCTCTCTAGCAGAGTGCGTACTGTTCTGTGTATGTTATTCATAGTGCCTGTTGTAAGTGGCTGTTTAGATGTTGATTGCGGTGTGTTGATGGCTGGCTTTTAAGTCTTTAGCTGTCTTTTGCTTGTCCTGCCCAGCCCTTACCTTCTAAGTACTTGATAGGCTGGTGGTAAATCAGCACTTCTGTTGACTGGCCAGGGTCCTGTTTCCCAGGCTTCAATCACTTCCCTGGCTGTTTTTGTGCCTGATCATCCAACAATCTTAGTTGTTGCAAAGTTGAAATTGTGTCCTTGTTCATTGCAGTGTGAAGCTACAAATAGGTTTGGGTGTCCTCATCTGACTGCTCAGTTGTGTTCTTGCAATCTGGTGATTAGCTTCTTCCCTGTCTATCCTACATAGTCACAGGGGCAATCCATGCAGGGAACTCAATAGATCGCATTGGAAGTATCTCTCACCTCCAAGTGATCTTTACAATGCATTATTTGTCCTCATATGGTAGCCTCTGGGCAGTGTGCGATGCCCACTTGCAGATCTTGGAAGCTGCATTCTACAGCTTCCAAAATGTTTTTGATATACGGCACGGTGTTGCCTTATGGTTGGTCTTGTACCTTCCCTTCTCTCCCCACCATATTGTGCAGATATCTTGTGACAAACGATTGTGGGTACCCATTCTGCTTGAATTGTTCATGTAGATATCTGCTCTCCAGCTGCTTGGCTTGCTGAGTACTACAGTGGGTTCTCACCCTGCCATATAGTGTTCTGATGCAACTCTTTTTGTGTGATGGGATAGTTGCTGTTGAAATTCAGAATGTGTGGGTTGTGGTGGCCTTGCGATAAACTGTGGTTTCTAGGCTTCCTCTATCTGCCTTCCAATCAAGCAGGATTTCCACTTCCCATTTATCGTTTTCTGCTAGGTATTCTAAGTAGTTTTTTCTGACTTGTGCCAACTCAAGCAATTTGTACAACCAGATTTCTCTACTCCAATTGTCTACTGTAAATTTTGGCTCCTCCTCTCTGGTCATTGGTCTCTACTCTCCATGAGCACTTTTTGTTATACGTTCACTCATGGAACAGTGAGAAGCTGGTTGCATAGATTTTGATGGACATTCAGGAGAATCCATTCATGTCTGTTGGTATTGCCTCTGGGGCCAGCCTTTTCTGGGGCCAGCCTTTTCATGGGGAGCCCAAAGGTGCTTTTTCTAAAAGGCAACCGGACTTTCATGGCTTTTTCTCCTTTGAAAATGTTTTATTTCTCATCCAAGTCCAGTTGCCTTTTGGAAAAAGCACCTTGGGAAAACCATGACCTGGATGATTGAAAATCTCCATAGAAACTTTTCATGAGGAAGTTACTGCCCTGGTTCCTCCTTCCTCTTTCCCATTGATGGTTTGTTTGGGAGGGTGGATAAAAAACAGACACAAGAAGGATGAGTAGTAGGAGTTGTCAATATGAATCCTGTGATATTATGGGTGTCAGTAGATATCTGATAATGCTGGCTTCAAATATAATCCAGCAATTATTATATGCCTACCCTGTTGTAATTTCTTCTGCCTTCTTTCTTTCTTTTTAGGAAAGTGTTTTCCAGTTTGGAAAAAAAGATTCGAATACCTTGTCAGGATTTGTTTTTGCTAGATTGGGCCCATCTGCTCTTCCCACAATTCTTCCTGACCCAAATGCCTAATATTGAGCTGACAGAAATATTCTTGGCCTCCTCCAGTTTCTTGATAATTCAAAACATAGATGTGGGCTCTGTGTCTGCCATCTGCTGGTTTTGATAAAAATGGTACAGCATGCATTTCCCCCCAAATATTCAAAATTAAAACAAACAAGCCTTACACATCATTTGTAATTTTCCACATCATTATAATTTTCATTAATGTCCTACCTTTCCAATGCTTTTTTCAGCATTTTTGCCCCTTTACTGAAAAAAAAGGGAAATAATATAATAGTTTCATGTCTTTTGATTGAAGGCAGCAGAAGATTTTTGCCTAATTATTTTTGTCCTTCCCCTTTGTAATTTTCTTAGGTAATTCTTACAAATATATTTGAAATAAATTTCAACCCATCACTCTTGGGTTAAAATCAGCCTCAGACTGAAGACCATTTGTCATTCTCTATTGGGGTCATCCTGTTGATTTTCAAGTGCTTTGTGGAGTTAACAGAAATTTGCTATAGCAACAAAAGCATTCCAAGAAACTTTCTCTAGAAAAATTAAAGCTTCTACAAGGTTTGATGTGAAATGAAAAACAACAGCATTCTTTTTGATGGAAAAAACAATAGGATGTATGTCTGCCTACCTTGAGCTATTCTACAAAAATGGAGGCACAAATTTATATGTGATGATGATGATGATGGCAATGATGATGATGACTATCATGGAGGTGGTGTTGGGCATGGAAAAAACAGAATAGAATACACAATACAAAATAATGGGGCATTATTGATAGGCTATGATTAAGAGCAATTGCCTTAAGGTGGGGCCTTGTCTGCTAGCCATGCTTCTTCCCCAATGTCCCCTTCTGGTCAACCTCTATACCATCCACTATCTTAGTTGTAAAAAGGAAGGGTACATGGAAACCCAGGATGTAGTAAGGAATTGACCAGAAGAGCATAAGGAACACCTAAGGCTACCAAGCCCACTCACCCCACCAAAATGTTTCCATATCACTGGGAAGGTGCCCTTAATATTTTCCTGCTAGAAATGTGTTTATTTTAACATGCTGCTCATTTAATTGTACTATAGCTTGGTCAGTCACTGTGGTAATGAATGACACATAAAGCTGCACTTGTAGATAAAAAAGGGTCATTAACTATTTAGAATGCCTCTGACTGTGTAATTCCACAAGGCAAGATGCAAAGACCAAAAAAATGCTGAAACTATGCAAATCTAAAATTTGCACTTTATCTAAGAAGCTAAAATGTAAGGCAGGAAAAGTTTCACCTGATTTGTAAAACTGCTGCAGTAGTGGAGATGACTTACTAGGCTCACAGTTACCCTTAATAAAACAATAGTCACAAAAGAAGCATGTTTATTATTGATCACCTAATTATTTCATGATGTTGCTGTTGGAAGTAATTACTGGAAACTTTTCTTTGCCTTTCCTCCTTTTCCCAACTGGTAAATTCTCATTTGGGAGAAAGATAAACCCACCTCACTTGCTGCTGATATGCCTTTTCATACTTCTGAGGAATGCTTTCCCCCCCCCCCCTCTTCAATACTAGTAAATGCTTCAGAATGACATTAATGATGTTAGACCGTTAAAGTCTGTCATGCATATAAGCAGCTATTTACTCTATTACAGAATAAACACCAAAGCCAGCTGGGAGCAGAAAACTCCGTGACGGGGAAATCAATAGGGAAGAAGAGATGACTCTTCGGTGAAGCTCCCGGAAAAATACATTTATGCTGCAGTGTTATTAAAAAAGTGAATAGTCTCTTAATTATTTTAGTGAAGTTACACCTTGGGGATGGTTTGTAAAGTAATTTATATTCACTTTGCTGGTTTCCTTGAATTCTTTGGTTTACAGTGGAGGTATGTAGATTTTGATAGCTAGATGGGTAGGCTGACTGATCAATCAGTAGATAGATATTATGAATATACATCAAGAACAATGTTTTTTCCTTAGAGTGCATGCTCATAAAAAGAGAGAGAAGCATAAAAAGATTATTAATAGTATCAAAAGTAACTAAAGTCTGTTGCCATATGATATGTTAAAGTATAAACAGCAATAAATCTTAAAGACAAACCAATATATTGATTAAGTTTTTGTGGAAGACATTCAATCAGATGCATGGAGTCTTACCATGAGTGAGAATATACCAGTCACAATATGAGGAGTGCGTATATCTTAGTCCTTTTCCAATGTGATGTATGCCAACATCTGCCAACAATGTGAACCGGTAGCATTGTTGTGAACCGGTAGCGAAGGTAAGTGAATACCACCCCTGGTGGGTGCATGTATGTGTGTATTCCCTCCTAAGTCTACTCAACTTCTCATTGTGGTAGTAGGGGAATATGGGAACAGCACTGGAATTGTGCATCCAAGAATACATATTCCCAGCAGGGTCACCCTGGCATGAAGTTCATCCCAGCTGCCCAGTGAAAGTCAGCAGGAATCTATATTGGGCAGCTGAAGATAGACAAACACTTTAATGACAATGGCGAAGCATCGATTTATAAACCACTCTTGTGTTTTTCTAAGGAAACCATTTGGATTCATAACCAAATTATACCTGAAAACTTGGAGAATGTCACAGTGGCCAACCAACAAGTCAGTCAACGTTCCACTAACAAAAAGGAAACTTAACAGAGTGTGCAAATTATTTGTACAATATCATTAATTTCACATGCTAGCAAAATAATCTTTCCATTCTATGTGGAAAGGCAGATGTTAGGCTTTAGAAAAGATGAAGGAATAAGGGACATTATTGGTGATGCATGCTGGATAATTGAGAAAGCCAAAGAACAGCAAAAAGAAATCAGTACACGTTTCATATTTATAGACACCATTACTGATGTCAAGCTGTGGAATGTTCTTAGTGAAATGGATTTCGTTGTATTCAGAAGATCTCATTGTGAAACCTATTTATGTATTTATTTTTATTTTTATTTATCAAATTTAGATACTGTCCACCTCACTCTCATACACAGATCAGGAAGCCACAGATTGAATACAACCTGACCAAAAAAGCTGGTTCCAGGTCAACAAAGGAGTAGTATCTGTATATTCATGTTCTTCCAATCCAGTTTCCCCTCAATATATATTTATAATATAGTTGAATATATAAGGCTGTATGTCCTCTAAATCAGGGCCCCCCAACCCCACGGGGCCATGGGCTGTAGAAGTGGCAGGTGAGTGGGCGAAATTCCATTTGTGCAAGCAATGGGAGTATGCAGTCATGCACATGCCCACTGCTTGCATGGAACTGTCCCCTCCTCCCAGCCACTGCTGCCACCCCCATTGGTCCACAGTGCTGGAAAGGTTGGGGACTGCTGCTCTATATGCTGCCAACTTTATTCAACTTTATTCAACCTATATATTGTGTGTTTTTTAAATTGGAGGAAGAAACAGCTATGCTGGATGACACTACTCTGCTGGATGAAAAAAATAACGAAAGTCAAGGTGCATAGTGAAACATTGGGAATAAGATTAAATATAAAGGAGGCCAAACTAATGACAGTAAACCCAGCAACCAACTTTAGAACTGACAGTGAAGACATTGAAGTAGTGAATAGTGTGTCCCTTTTAAGATTGACTGTCAACAATAAAGGAACCAACAGTCAACAAACATGCCATAAAACTAGCCTTCTGTAGGATAGTAAGAAAGGCCGTGGAAAAGATATTCAGATGCAGGATGTGCTTATATCAGAATCATGCAGGCAATAATTTTGCGTGAAAGATGTTAGATTTTAAAGAAACATTACAAAAAAGTGCTGATGCTTTTGAAATTTGGTGCTGAGCCAGGCTCCTGAGGATACCATAAATAGCCAAGAAAGTAAACAAATCTACAATTGAACAAATCAATCCAGAGTTCTTACTCAACGCACAAATGATTAGGCTCAAATTATTCTATTTTGGACACATTATGTGAAGACCTATCTGGAAAAAGCTCTAATGCTGGGAAAGTTGTAAGGAAAGAGAAGATGGGTGAACAAGATGGTTGAGCTCAGATACAAAGGCAATGAATGTCCCTTTGGAAGACCAGAAGGACCAGGTTAAGGACAGATCATTCTTGAGAAAGTCTATATATGTGACTTAAGAGCCAACACTAACTTACCGTAATTGCAGGCAATCAGTTAATCAATCAGCGCACATATGATAGGGTAGATAGAGGGATGATCCATCTTCTCTTCTGCCTTAGACAGCAATGTTTCTTGCTCCAAGTATGCTTTTTTTATCCCCAGAACTATGCCAGTGGAATAAATTAGGCTGAGAGGGCATAGTAGCTGGATTAACACACTGTATTAAGTCATATTATGGCTTTGACTTAATGTGCTATATTAAGCCAGCCATTGTGATTTGTACATTCACAATGTGATTTACAATTTAATATAATATGTCAATCCAGCCATATTCAATTAACCATGGTTAAATATGTGCGTGAACTCAGAATAAGCTTCATGGTTAGGGGAAGAGTTGAGGGTAACACACCCAGACTGACACTCTAAATCAAATCTTACGATTATGAGGAATTGTGCAAGAACATGGGAACACATAAATCCTGACCTGTGAATTTATGGACCTCCACTTCTGATTTTTAAAAGTTACTAGGAGATTTGTATAGTAATATATATGTCACTGAAAATGATGTGTGTATGTATTTTATAAGACTTTCTGTTCCTTTGCCTTCTTTAAATGGCATATCTGCATTAAAGTTATTCTTGATCTTCTATTACTTTTTTTTGCCCTTCAGTTTCACCTACATGTAATATTTGAAATTCCTCATTTTAAAGAAAATTATCACTGAAACTCTACAGAAAAGAGCATTAGCAATCCTGTTGCTGAAAATGAGGAGCTATTTAAAAAGAACCTACCAAGACTCCCTGGGAATCATTTTTATAATTTAGAGAACACATTCCTATTCTAATGTTTGTCATGCTAACATGATTTCATTTCAGAAAGAAAGGCAAATGTTATTAGAAGTCAGTGAAGCAAATGGGAAAGAAGGCTGTTTGAACAAAGCACTGATAAATCTGGTAGCCAATTAATGGGCACTTGTTTGGTCTTAGTTGTGTTAAAGTTAAAATATGTTCCTTATATTGATTATTTTTCAACTTGGACAAAATCTGTATTTTGCATTTGATACATCTGATGCCTTTGATACATAGTCTAAACCAGGGGTGTCAAACTGGCGGCCCGCGGGCCACGCCCACCCCAGCTCCGTGAAGAGAAAAAACATCCCAAAATGTGATGACATGACACAGCGAGTTTGACACCTGTGGTCTAAACTGTAGGTTATGAAATATCAAAGTATATTTTGCAAAAGCTAAGGTTATGTATCCCTGGAGATAACACAGCTGTGTCAAGGAATTTGAAAATGTGCCTTTTTAATACAGGTACTCCTTGTTTAGTATCTAAGGACTAAATCACTGACATGGTCACAAAGTGAAAGATCACATGACTGCACCGACTTATGATAGCAGTTCTGGCTGTGGCTGTTAAGCAAATAATGTGTAGTCAATAAGTTTGATGCCATGTGACTCAGACTTGCGACGGATTTCTTGCCAGCTTCCCCATTGACTTTTCTTGTTGAAAGGTGTCGGTGAAGATCACAAATGGAAACCGTGTACTTGCAAAATGCCACCACCACCATCATAATTGTGTATATTGCCAAATGGCTGAATCGTGATCTGCCTGGGATGATGCAATGGCCATAACTTTGAAAACCAGCTGTAAGTCTCCTCATTCAGCACTATTGTAACTTTGAATGGTAGTTGAGTGAGTGGTTGCTAAGTGAGGATTATCTATTTTGAGATCTTAGATTTTATATTCCAACCAGCCAAAGTTACAATGTGTCCTGGTAAATCATTCACTCAACCTGTTTTTTGGCCTCCATGACCAATTTCCCATTGGGAGAGTGTGGTGGGTGATGGATGTAGGAGAAGAAGGCTGAATTCTTCTCTCTTCAGCTGCACTATTTTGCACCTGATTATTCTTTCTCTTCAGTTAAGCTTAGGAGCTTAACACATTTCCTGCCAGGGAATTTGTTTTGCAGATTTAATTGTGTACACTATTTATTTGTAGATTAGATTACTACCCAACTCTACCTCTACCAAGAGGTCAGGAAGCAAATATAGCTCTCCTTTCTCTATTGTTTCTCACCACAATTACCCTGTGAGGTAGGTTGTGTTGAGAGAGAGGATGGCTATCATCATTTTTCTCCTTCCTCTTTAACTCTTAAATGATCCCTAAATCAATAAATGACCAATTCAGGCTTTTCCTCTTTCAACAAGAAGTCTATTTAAGGCTTCCAGTCTTTAATATACAATCTATTACAGTAATATAAACATTGTGTTTTTGCTGACCAATGTGGTCCGCTTTGCTATTTTCACCAGCTATTTTCATCAGTGTTTACAATCTAATCTTCTACCATGGGCATTCCATTATTCTTCCATCTTTGTGTGTACAATAATCTTACTGCAGCTATATCTGGATTCCGATTTTAGATATGCTTACTCAGAAGCATTCCCTAGTCAGATGCCCTCAAGATTGGTTGAGGCTACAATACCTAAAATTTCACAACCATTTGGGGAATTGTAGCCTCAATATATCAGGAGGGCACTAGATCGGGGTAAGCTATGCCCAGCAGTAAGTTCCACGCAGCACACCATGTGACTCTTGGATACGCTGATTGCATCGTCAGAAGAGCTTTTGCTGCCTACTGTTTCCTTGAGCATTGACACACTGCCATTAACCTGTAATTACCCAAAGAGCTCCAGCTGAGGGCTCCTGCTGAATTATCTGCTTGTCACACAGATCTGTTGTGTAAAGTATTACTCATTTGCACTCAAGCCTCTACAGCATATCAATATCCTAGGGTAATGTCACAGTGCGAGACCTTTGTCTGGATTGATCATCAAGACTCACGGCTATAAAGCAGCTAGAGATCTCCATTAATCTTCTGCACCAATAGTTTTATCTTTCATGGAGCAAAATTGATTCCCTTATCTCAGTTGGGGGAGGAAGCAAGAATGAACATTTCTCTTGATTCACCGCCCAGACAAAGCTTAGGAAGGCTTTTTGAAGTAACCAAGAAAATAGGCGCTTTCAATAGGTGTGCTCTGTTGCTTTTGCTTTCTACCTTTTTTCTAATTATGAAGTGGATACTCTGTGAATTAGAATGTCTGAGTAGATCTGGTAAACTAAAAAGAAGAATAGTAAATAAAACCTTAATGGGAATATTATCTTGTCATTGAGATAAAGAATGAATAAAGTAATAAATGAAAAGTTAGAATTTTTTTTGGGAGGGAATAATAAAAGGTTGCTAATTTTATATCGTAGCATGTAAAATATAATAGCTCTGTAAGGCTATTCTCATTGTGTTCCACATTATCACAATCATATGGACAAGTTACTAGTACTACACAATCCCATAGGCTGTTGGCCAATGCACTGGCACTTTAGACAGGCAGAAGCTTCCCAGAATACAGAGAACTTGAGAATTGAATAGAATTCCACATGACCAGGGTAATTGATGCAAAGCAACAGGGCAAGGAATTTTGCTGGTCTACTGTCATTTAAAAAAAACCTATTTTGATCCAATTCTGTTACTGAACTTCTTCAAAATTTGTTTGGCAACACTGATTCCCTAACAAGAGATCAGGTGGAGATAGAACTGCTGTCAATCAGCATAGATCAATTCTCAATCTGGGTGACTTCATTGAGGACACACATATCATGGTGTTTTTTTTGGTATGCACAGGTTTAGAGAAAGCTTTTATATCTGGATCCCTTCCAGAAGTGTAGCTTTCAAATTCCAATTAAAAAAAAACCTAGCACGGAGATACTGTAGATATTTTTCTTTTTAAAAGAATATATTGATTAAGCCGACTTTAGTGATGCTTTATATAGTTTGGTGCATTTTGTGTCTCGTAGTGGCTGGATTTCAATAGCACAGAAGGCTTTGAAGACTACATAAATAATAATTGGGGACATTCCCGCCACCCCCTTTCTACATGTATGTGTTGCTCTGCATTTACATAATGTTATTAATTCTTTATGTAATTCTGATCTTCATTATAGGAAAGGACTCCATCAAATACTTCTACATTTTCATTACTGGAATGCTAAACATTAAAAATGTTCAAAATCTGTTTATATACTAGATTATTCATCAAGTGACAGTTCTAAACAATTAAAGAAGACATCCTTTTCTTCTTCCCCATGGCTGTCAAACTGTTGATGTGACAGCATGCCCAATTATTAGTTTAAGAAAGCAGCCCAGATTATAGGTAAGAATCAATGAGCAAGGTTTGCTGTTTTTAAAAATAACTATTAGTTTAATGAATCAAACTTATGAAGGCATTAATAATTGTATTTATAAAAAAGGCAGTCAAAGCAATGTAAAAATCACCCATCATAAAATATTCAGCATGTCAACTTTTATTGCTACAATTACTGGAATTTAATAGAAAAATATGACACATAGAGGAATTAATGGAGATAAAAAAGCAGAGTAGATTAACTTAATAATGTACTGCATTAAGTAAAGAGGCACAATTCTTCATCTGACTGCATAAGAACACCTGTTTGTCTCATTTATACCAATAAGTGTGACTTGTTAATTGACTTATGCAACTCTAAATGAGAATCTGAAAATTTGCCATATCAAAAAGGGTAAGAAAACGTACACATAAGGTGCTTGTTTGTTTTGTAGACAAACTAGAAGAGCTTGTCTTTTCTAGTTACTTGTACAATATGGGGAATGTGTTTTGTTTCAAGCATGAGATAAAAGTACCCAATGCACCAAATGTATGTGTTACTCTGCATTTACATAATGTTATTAATTCTTTACTGATTTATTTCTAAAATATTTCTAGGATCAAATCCTCTTTGCCACCACCCGCTGTCTCACCAAGCTTGGCTTTGGGGATACTGGCAGTGGTGAAATTCAAGTAATTTAACAACCGGTTCTCTGCCCTAATGATTTCTTCCAGCAACTAGTTGGCCAAACTGCTCAGAAAGTTAACAACCGATTCTCCCGAAGTGGTGCGAACTGGCTGAATCCCATCACTGGATACTGGGTTTGGTTTCTCACCACAGCCATCATCATTCTTCTCTCTTGTCTGTTAAATATTGGAAAGTACGGTAAGTTTGAGGTTAGAGATAATCAAAGGGACTCACTGTTTGCTGTGAATAGGACTAATACTGTACACCACCTTGCTCAAAGATTGGAAAGATGAGAAATATAGTTCCAACTCCAATTTCACTAATTTTCTCTTGTGGGAAACTTACTTTTGCTTTAGAAAAGGTTGTGAGAGTCCACCACACGTATTCCGTGTTAGCTTACTCACCTTAGCTTTGAAATAGAACTTTGCAAATCTAAGATCTTACATCACAGCAAAATGAACTGTTTATTCTGTTCCTAGAATTCTAGGTGGCATCCTGTTAACACAAATATGGCTTTTGCGTAATCTTGTAGGCTTCATAAGCACAACAACTTGCTTAGAGAGGGCTGTAAAACATTGTGGAGCGATATACAGTATAAGTCTAAGTGCTATTCCTATTGCTAGAGTCCAGTCTAGCTTAAGAATTTTGATTCCAATGATTCCTGTAGATGTCTGCATGTCTAATATCCTCAGGATCGATCATCCTTGCAACTATGTTGCACAAAAGGGTTAATTCCCCCCCCCCCAAATATTGATATTAGAAGCATTGTAATTGGGATCAGGTGTGTGTAAATTAGAATTGGGTGGCAGACTAATTGTTATTAATGAATTCCTCTGCAATAAAACTTTACATAATGAGATGCATAATTAGAACATTAATGACCAGGAAGATTAGTTCAATTTTATTCCACTTAGGCTGCATTTTTAGCCTTAGGTGAAACCTGCTGTTTCTAAAAAGCTGTCATTCATGGTGTTTGTTTTGCAAAGAATCTTTACAAAAGTTGTTAGGGGTAGTTTCCTGTCATTTTGCTTGTAACCAAATAGGACCTTGGTTCAACACACACACACATACACACACACCACAGCAGCATTGTTTAACAAGCTATAACTTTCCATTCTAAAATTAGATTATCTGAAATTTCAAGTTCTTTACACTGGTGACTTGTCAGCCTATTTCTGAGCAAGTGCTTACCACTTTTATCGAGGGCTGTAAACACACAAATTCAAAAATTACCCAGATGACAGCTTGGTGCAACAGAGGAAAGGTGCGAATTGAAGCAAGGTGGACTCTAGCATTCTGCCTCAGCTCCACCTATCTGTCACTTGGACTTAAAGAGAAATCAGGCAGAACAGCTCCAGGAAATGGCAAGTCTCTGTAAGGAAATGGTTGCGAATTTCTGTGGCCAGCAGCACTTGAAGCAATGCAAGATGTCATTGGAGTAGGCAATTTGGTACCTCTTCAAAGGAGTGAGGAAAAAAAAGAGAGAAAGTGCAGCAATACAAAACCTCTTGTCAGCAGATGCAGCAGAAAAAACTATAATGTACTCATCTGGAACAGAACCAGCAGCAAAAGAATGGCTAAAGCCAACTCTCTCCCTTTCATGATATAAATTGAACTTTTATGCAGCACAGGACTTCATAACTCTTTGTGAATCTCAGCAGCCTAAGAAGAAAAGTCTTTCCTTTCTTTAAATTAAAACAACTTCAAAAGGTTGCTAAATTCATTGAAAAACACAGGTCTAAAATGCTTTCAAGACAGCACTAAGTCCATGTAAACAACTGAGTAAGTTCTGACATGCACTTCAGAAAGTGCCAGTCAAGCATCACATCAGCAAAAGGCTCTGTGGAAGTGAACAGTGCCAGCTGTTCACTTCCTCCTGTATGCCAAGTGGTCAAAGAAGACCATGCTCAGCAACCAAGAGAAGAGGGAAGATACTTGCAATATTCTCAAACCTCTGCTCTGAGCTGGCAAATTCTAGCCCTTGTTCATTGTTGCCTATATTCTCAATGGGGTACCAGAGATCATCTGTATAGCCAGACATATGACAAGGGATGGGAAAAAATGCTAACACTGGAACAACTTAACAAAAACCTCAACTTTCTCTGCCATAGGTTAGGAATCAGATGAAGATGACACCAAGAGGTTCTTGTCCTTTAAAACAGCAAACATATTTGTGCTGTGCTTAGCAGGATATAAGAATAAGCCCATAGCCCTTGTATTTTCAATATTTTGCTTCTTGGTTATGTGAAAATCTGAGCTTTGTCTAAACCTGACAATATTTTGTTGCTTCACTCTCTGGACCTTGATTGTCTAGGCCTGTGGCTGCCTTATAATTCTCCTGTGAGTGCCATTGCTAATATTGATCCTGAGCTGTTTGATGATTCTGTGATATTTCAAGGACAGAACATTTTCTCCTTCTTTCCAGAACATGCCTCTCTGCAAGGATAAGTACTCAAGTCAACAAAACGAAGTTGGCAAGAATGGTAGGTCTGATTACTCTCTGTATTTTTCAGTTTCTCCCCTCAAGGATACTGTTGCATCATATGTTAAGAAACTTGTGAATCTCAGCAGGTCCTCTTTGGTCTGATCTAGCACTGTAGGTCTACTTCCTTCATTTGGTTGAAGACAACAATGTAGAAATATTCAAAGTTTTTTTTTTAAAGTGCTGTGAAATCGCTGGTTGCCACTGATATTGTTACTGAAAACCCTGCTGTATTGATAGTTGTAAAAAAAACCACAACCCCACAGGGCAGCTTTCTAACTTTCATGCATGACTATACTTTCAGTGAGATTAGCAACATACTGTATAAAACCAAGCATGCTAAAACAAGAAAGGCAGTATCTGAACTCTTGACTTCATTAAACCTTCATTTTCTAAGAATTAGTGTGATTGTATTAGATCTGAGAGGGTCAGATCCTGAGTGGTTATTGCTCTCCTCACTTGGAAGAAATTATTATTATTATTATTATTTATTAAATTTATATACCGCCCTTCTCTCGAAAGACTCAGGGCGGTGATACAGGAGTACAGGGCAGATTATAATAACCACTTTTTTTTTTTTAGATTTGGTGTGTCACTGGAGGCACATTACACTAGCCTTGGTAAGTTTTCAGTGTTTCTTGAGCAAACTTCAAAATGCTGATTTAATAAATGAATCTCTTATGTGTTTGGATCTCAGAGTGGTTTTAAGTCATTTCAGTTGTAATGTTGAATTACAATTTCTAATTGCCTTTGATTTTAATAGTTTGCTTGCAAATGTGCTGAACAAGGGTTTTGTAACTCCTTGTGCTTACTGATACAGTCATTCATCTTGGATTAGCACTTGGCTGTGTGGTGATGACAATGACCTTCTTTCATGGGAATTAGATATGTTTAAGGGTAATATTTACTGGATCTAATCTGGGTCAGTCATCAGGACCAAAGGTTTTATCAGATGGGCTCCAGCATGAGTCCAAAAGTCTGAAAGCTCTGAAGACAAAACCTGGCTGACTGACCCAGATTGGATCCTACAACAGTATCCTGGGACACGCCTATTCATCTTCATTCATAATATTTACTATTATATGTAATATTCATTACATAATATTTATATAAACCTTCACAGAGAAACCATATCTTTACAAGGTGGAGATATACAAAAAGTCTCCACATTACTTGATAGTCTTCCAAGAAGCATCTGTTTTATTTTTTGGGAGATTAGTATGTTGGGCAAGATGAAGCTTTGAGATGTTTTATGTAAAATCATCAATAAATATGAATGAAAAAAACACAAATGGTCAAATTCAAACTGGGCAGGTTTTTAACAGTGACACAAAGGCAGGACTAATGGCGAGAGATACTGAGAAAATTAGTTTAGCATCACTGGGAGGTTCACAGATTCCCCACATTCATATAATGTTTTATGCCTGAACATGTTCCCAACTGTTATGAACATGTTTTTCATTGATTAACCATAGCTTTTGTGGCTTGGAATGATATTAGATGAAATTTTAATTTGTTGCAATATATTATGTTACATTGCAGTTGGATTCTTTCATGACTTTTCTTCTCAAAAATAATATCTAGCTATTTATCAACACACACACACACACACACATTTATATTTTATTGGTTATATCTCAACTCTAGTGGAAACCAATGTGATGCAGAGGATGGATCTGGTTTTGAAGGATCATGCTGGTTCAGCAGGAAAAAAAAGCAGGAATGGTGCTTTTGTTCAGTCTCTGCAGTACATAACATATAGTTGAATATAGATGAGAGAGAATGATATATTTTAGACAAGCATAGAAGTTGAATCAATGAATCTGACACATAGCAAGATCTCCTTATATGTTGTGCCAGCTACAGAGTTGCTTGCATGGCTGGTTGTTTGAGAATCTGAAAAATTGGGATGTCAGCTTTCTTCCTGACAACTCTATAATTCATTTCTTCACTAAACTCAATTAGAGCTACAGCTATGGATGGGGGAAGGTCCCGAGGCATATTACTACCGATAATAGAATTTGGAGTCCAATAATTATATAATAGAGGCTAGACAACTTCTTCCATCATCTTTGAAGTAACAAAAAGAAGTGGTAGAAGAGGCTATTCAATGACAATTATAGGTTGTATTGCCAACATACACTTTGAGAAACCCATTCAACTTCTCACATGACTTAAGAGTGCAATATAATTGGACTTCTCTCACATGAAGTAACTCCACAGGTGATGAAGCTCGAAACCTTGGCTGGAGGTGGTAAATAAAAAGAGTATTTTAAGGAAATTTGAATATTGTATTTAACTACGTAACTATCATTGGATGTTTCTCTTGTAAAATTGAGTTTGAGCAAGTTGTCCCTTATCCAACATGATGTTGAATCCAGGAATTGATTAGGTACTTCTAGAAACTCAGAGGACAAAAAAAGAAAAAACAAGAGCTTTTTTCATTAGCCACACTAATAATACTTCAGATCCTCAGATGATTTCTTTGATTACTGAATTCCCTAACAGCATCAAGAAAAAACAGTGTTGTTTTATTTAGACAAGACAAAGGTTCTTTGGGTCAGGGGTGGGGTTTAGGAGGGACAAGATGGAAACTCCTGGAGACCAATTGTACAAGTTCCATTTGTGGATTTCCTATAAGTCCCTTAAGAAGTGAATATGAAAGCAGGAATCAGAAAACAAAAAGAGGAGTGGAATGTTTTGCCAACTTCTAGTTCATGGAACTGATCTAAAATGTTCTCTTGTTTAATGGCACCAAAAATTTGAAAGAATTCATTCCTTACACTGAGTGTTACCTAAACGATAGCTATGGTTCATAACCATGCATTTGTACATCTGAGGAAGGCCTTAATAACCAATGAAGCCAAAGATATAGACATAAAAAGGAGGTCCAAGTTATCTCTTGCCAATCATTCTTTCTAAAGTGAACATGTGCTAAAGCCCAAGTCCTTTCAAGAAGATAACAAGTAACTAGATTGCTGGGCTGACTGTAGTAATTATATATATATGTGTAGTTGTTGTTTTCTCTTATTATTCGTGGATTTTCTTTTTCCCCAGTAAATACATTTTTATTGATTTAGCATCATTGATTTTGCAGGGGAGTTTCTCACTAAAACTTTCCCTATGTGCAAGACTGCATGATTACATAGCCCTTATGTTTCAGAACTGGCACTAACAAGTTAAGTTTATTAAGTTCTGCTTTTCTGGACTTTGGGCAGAAAAATCCAAAACATTTGTTTTTCTGTTTTTGTGCAATTGGGTTAAAAGGAGAAATCCTGGAAATGATCTCCATCTAAATAGAATAGAAGTTTTCACGACTGCCTGGAGGTTGCCTATCATTAGGTCTTCTACGAAGGTTTTGAACTACCTCCCACCTGTGGTCAGGGGTGGGTTTTACTTACTTCTACTACCGGTTTGGGTTGTGAATGCGCCCTCATGTGCGTGTGCTTTGCGCACATACGGTGCTTCTGCACATGCGCAGTTCATCCGTAATGACGTCGAGGCAAGTGGGCAGATTTGCAACCTTCCCAGTTAGCTTCTGACAAGCAAAGTCAATGGGAGAAGATGGATTTGCTTAACTACCATGTGATTCACTTAACAACTGCAGCGATTCACTTAATAATTGCAGCAAAAAGGTTATAGAATTGGGCAAGACTCACTTAACAACCACCGTGCTTACCAATGGAAGTTGTGGTCTTAAATTTTAGGACTAATTGTAATACAATTTGCTTGGAAAGACCAAAAAAAGATCATTGCCCCCCCAAAAGGACAATGCTCTATCCTTGGAAAATCCAAAATTATTTAATGGGCTAAGAATAACTAAAAAAATCAACAACAACTAAACAAGTCATCAGTCTTCAACATCCAAGCTAACTCAACCTTTATAAAATGTGATTAGATAAAGCTTTCAATTAGAGGAGAGGTAGCAAGCGTGTTGGTTTCATTTGCATGTTTCATTTTCATTTCCTATGTCAGCTGCCAAGGGCCACCTGGACAAAACAAGGATGCAATGAAATTATAGGAGAAAATGGGACGACGGTATAATTTATTTATTTATTTATTTAATTAATTTAGTTTGTCAAGCATGTATGAGTATAAGTATGAACATAATATATAAACATATCAGTATAAACAGGTATAAGTATATACATAATAAACGAGTATGAATAAATGGGAACAGTAGGACAGGGATAGTAGGCTTATGCATGCCCCCTTACAGACCTCTTAGGAATGGAGTGAGGTCCACTGTAGACAGTTTAAGGTTAAATTTTGGGGGTTTGGGGATGTAACAACGGAGTCAGGTAGTGATTTTCAGGCATTGACCACTCTGTTGCTGAAGTCATATTTTCTGTAATCGAATTTGGAGCGGTTTACTTTTGTATCTATTGTTTGCTCATGTATTATTGTGGTTGAAGCTGAAGTAGTTGTTGACAGGTAGGATGTTGTAGCAGACAATTTTGTGTGCTAATCTTAGGTCAGACCATAGGCGGCTTAGTTCTAGGTTGTCCAGGTCCGAAATTTCAAGCCTGGTGGCTATTGTGAGCAGAGGAGTGGAGTGTTCTTCACATGCTCTGCAGAGACTTTGTTTTAAATTTTAATAGGTATGTTAAGCCTCCTTGCCAGAAATTGACAGATAATGAAAGCACTGTTTTTTGGCATTTCAAGCAGCCAAGTCCTGAGAGGCTGCCCAAGGAAGTTGCTGATCTCTGAACTGGAGGCAACATACTGTATTTACGCTTTGCCTTCCTCTCTGTTCTTCCTATTTTATTGTCTGCCATAAGAGGAGAGAAGTCAAGCCTGGCTACTCATTGTCAAGCTATATTTTCCACAGTTTGTGCTGGTCTCAATTTGAGGTACATAATTGTATCGACAAGGAATAGAAGGCAAATTAAAACGAATCTCATCCTTTTATGAGAACTAATCGACTTCCTCCTCATCTTTTATCTAGTTGGAATAGGCATGAAATACTATCATATTTGGATAGTAAGGTTGGCCAAACAACAACAACAACCCCTCCACACACTTAGGTGTGTGCTGTGAAGCCTTGCAGTAAAACTTTCTCGAGTAACCTTGGATTAAAATAAAGCCACAAACAGTACTACCATGAAGGCAGAAATGTAGAGCTGATATTTAGTATTTCACTCATTAACATGAGCAGGGGAAGCTTCCAAACACAACAGGACAGGTTGTACTCTTAGCATTAGTCCCACTTGATTTCAAGGTATCAGCCTCACTAGGGAGACCAGACTAGGAAATCAACTCCATAGGAAGGCTATTGAGACACTGGCTATAATAACAGAATCTTGCAAGTCTGATTCTGTTGTACCTCTTCCTCCTTGTTGTGTTCTGCCTAATCCCCTGCATGTGGTCTCTCGTGGCTTCCGGGGTGGCGAGCGGCGCGGTGATGATCGACGTTGCGGGGACGCCTGCCTTCGTGGTGATGTTCGTTGCTTCCGGAAATTCGGGAGCGTTGCTCGGCAGGCCTTTGCGATATGTCCCCTCCTCAGGCAGCGGCTGCACGTGGTGTCGAGGAATCTGCAGTT
>JANHFT010008988.1:4742-16539 GCA_032467955.1 Pseudoxenodon macrops
AAATGAAGAATCCCTTCCCCCTCTCTCTTCCCCTCCCTCCCTCCCTCCCTTTGTGTAGCCACAGTGGTGCCTTTTCCTATTGTCCATTTTTTCCACACTGGAATTGTTTGGAAATTTATTTTTGGTACAATAGAACCTCTGGTCACAAACGCTTCTGACCACGACCAAATCGGGTTCCAACTCAAAAATTCCGACCACTTTTTTTTTTTTTTGCAGCCGATTTCCCCTTCTGCGCCATTTTTTTTTTGTTAATGCCAAATTTGCAAAATTAGGTTCGGGTCACAACCAAATTGGATTGCGACCAAAGTTATGGAACAAATTATGGTCATGGCCAGAGGTTCTACTGTACCTTCTTTAGAAACTCATATCCCTCCTGAGCTGCTTTTCTCATTAGATTTTGGTGCAATGGCATCCTACTTATCATAGCTTTATGTTTATTATAATCCCCTTCTTTGAAGTTTGACTACACTTAATTTTTCTTAAAATCGGGTACTCCAACATTTACATCAACACTTCTCCACTAATGTTCCTGATATTTGCACTTCTTCAATCAAGTATTTTCTCACTATTTATTTGCTTTAATTTAAAGAATCTTTAAAAACAAGCCAAATGAGCATAGAATACACAGGAAAAGACAAGCCATGAATAAATATTTTCTGTATAAAGTACAAACTCCCCCCCCCCCCCAAGTTACATAAGATGTTTGTTTCAGTTTTATACCATTTGTTTCAGGTCAGATTCAAGGTTAATCTTGATTTACCCTTGCAAATTTATATTACCACAGTGGTTTATTTTGCAAACAAATAGAATGTTTGCCCTCAGTAGCTTTCACAGAAATAGATGCTGTATACTTTTCATCTGAAAGAACACACATCACCTAACCATTGAAAGTAAGCTATAATTTATTTATGGTTTAAGAGCTTTTAAATTGTTTTTTTTTAAATCCATTTCTAGTTACTATTTGGAATTAATTTTTTTGACAATTTGTTGACATGGATAACAGTTGGCGTGACAATTTTAAAAGATACATGTACAGAGAACAATCAAATGTTCCCTTTTGGAAAGTAAGAAATAGTAAGCCAAAGAAATGAAGGCATAAATAATAAAAAGAAATGGAAATACACTTTATTCAACCATACATTATACTTCTACTACCTTTCTGCCCTTGCAAACAGAGTTCCTTGAAATATGTTCATATACCGCTTCATATATTGGCGTTATCCTTTAAATATCTTAACTATCTTTGTTTTAGGATCTCAGTAATTCCATCCAACTGCAGCTGTTTTAGGCTTCCTGTCAGCCTATGCATCCTTCTTTCATATTTGCAAATACAGACATACAGGCGTGTTCACATCCACAACCAACACACCTCTAATGTCACAAGCACATCTTAAAACATTAATATGAAGTAAAGATAGGTGCATACATTTCTATGATCTGCCTACATTTTATAGAAACAGAAAATTGCTGGGATGTTATAGACAGTTATATCGTGCTGGGTAATGTTATTTGAGAGGCAAGTACGCATTTGTGCAACTTTTGTGTTATTATTTTCATCTTTTGTGATTTTAATTTGCACTCCAGAATTTAAAAAAAACTTACTAGTTCAGCATTATGCAAACAGATCCTCAGTATCTAGTCCTGTGAAATGAACCTAAATATTACTCACATATTCAAAAGCTGTAAAATATATTTTTTTTAAATTGAGAAACTTTTAAGTGTATGATACATGTATAAGCAATTTTAATCCTACAGGTTGTTTATGAAAAACATATATTACAAAATATTATTGTTATTTCTTTAAATCTTACTTAATTATTTTAAATAATAAATTAAAAAGAGCTCATAAATCTATTTAGTTTTACAGAGAAGGGAGAGGTATTGCAAACTATATTTCAATCATCTATTCTTCTGCAATATGGTAATTTCCAGATATTTTGGATTTCTAAACATCCTTCATCTGAACCAAAACCACAAGAGACAATTTCCCTTATGTTCAATTACTGGCCATGTTGGGAGAGGTTGATTGCACTTAAGAGTGCTAAGCATCAGTAAGGCATGTTTTCTTATTCAAATCCAATCATTGTACATTTTCAGGTCATTACATTTCTGTGGATACCTCACGAGGAACAAGTGGTGACACAGCTGTATTGCTCAGCCCCGAACTATACACAGGAGAGTGGAGTTGTATTCGACTTATATATCAGATTGCATCAGCTTCTGAATTGCCACTAGGTTCTATTACCCTAAACCTATATATAAGAGTGGAAGGTGAAAGCTTTGATCATTTGCTTTGGACAACCACAGAACATTCAGAGAGCTGGCTCATAGCCAGTGTAGATGTAAAAAATAGGACAGACAGATTCAAGGTAAGCATCTGAAACAAGTCCTTGCATTCGTTCCCAGTTATTGCAGACTACATACATATATAACTGTAGATGAATCGAAAGAACTATAGAACCTTTCATACATGTTTATCTCTTTTCTTATGAAACATACATATTTGGAACAATTTTTACTATTTGTGAAAAAGGTACTGAATATCCACACATCCAATTAGATAACATGTCAGATGTTCTAATTAATGTGTAAATCAGAGGGGAACTTGCTGTCCTTATGGATTCATTGTACCACAAAACATGTCAGAAAAGGTAATTGATCTATATTTTAGACTTTTCTTAGCAAAACCAGAAAATTGTAGTAATCTTTAAAGAAAAAATAATGGAAAATTCTCTTATTCTCTAGAGTACAATGTTTGTTTTCACTTTGATCTTTCTTCATAGTTTTGTAAACAGACATGTATACGAATCTATTATCCTTTTGAAAACAGCAATGTTATTAAAAGTGGAAAAAAAGTAATGAAAATATTAAGATAAGGAAAAAGCAAATAAGTTTGGTTTGTACCAAATCCAGACATTATGCATTATATTTACAATCTTTCTGTCCTTGCAAATCATCTTTGCTTACCCTGCATCCATATAACACTTCATACATTTAAAAATATTCATCTTTATTTTTTTGAATATTTCATTAATTTCATCCGCTCATTACTTTCTTAGTTTTCATAGGGAGAGCCAGTTTGGTGTGATTAAGACATCAGGCTAGAAACCAGGAGACTGTGTTTTAGTCTCACCTTAGGCATGAAAGCTGACTCGTGACTTTGGGCCAGTCACTTTCTGATGCCCATGGCATCAAGCTCCGGCAAGAAACTGGTCATTTCCTATTGACAATGGATCAATGGTCAGTTGATTGGGGGCAGGGAGCGGGGAGCCGATTCTGCATGTGCAGTAAAATGTAAAAGAATCTATATTCATTCTCTATTTATGACCAAAACTTGTCAATGAACTTATTTTGTATTGGATATTCAGTTTTATACTTGGTCCACATTCATTGAGCAACCATATATTCATGATTCTATCTCTTTTCTATCATTGCATGTATTTCATAACCCATTCCAATGCATCATTTATTGTTCCTCTTATTTCCATATGACAAAGTAGGCATAACCACTTTTTCTCTCTCAATCTGAAAATATATTTAGACACATTTCCTACTAACGTAGACATTAAGCACTGCTCTGAAAGGCTGATGTTCAAGAGATTATTGTAAGAAGGGTAAGAGAAAGGTAACCTAAATCCAGTGATTCGTGGCACAATTACACTGGCCTACCAATTTTGGGAAATTATCAACCTCTGAGATAAAATGTTTTGATTTTACATATTTTGATTAGATGAATTAGAAAACAGGTGGTAAAGGTGCTGGTTAACTAAAGGTTTCAAGATATTTCACAGGCAAGTATATTTGCCACAAGGGAGGGAGGTGTCTAATGATCATGATGCCTTGTAACTTCTTGACAAAGTACAGTAGAAGAATGAAAATGGTACCACATGAAATGAAAGTGTATACATTTATCTCCATTTTGAGAATAGCAAGGCAGACGACTATGAAAAACACATGGAAAATTTGCTTAGGTCCTATAAAGCATGGTGTAAACATATCACTGAAAATTCACTTCTTATATTCTCATTTAGACTATTTCTCTTTGAACTGTGGGGCAGTGAGTGTTGGAATCTCCCCAGGGATGATCCCACTGCAGTTGACAAGGGAAAACTCAAAAAGCGCAGTTTAGAATAAAGATAGAACCTTGTCGTTTAATCTGATATTGGGGCGTCATTTTTTCATGCAAAAAAATGAAAATATTAAATGAAAAACCAATAAATGAATGGAAAGTTATGTTATTGGTATCAATAAAAAGATACATTTATAATGATTGGTGAGGCACCATTCTCGTTGCTATATCACATTTTGCAGAAAAGTTACGGAGCATAATCACACATCCCCCTTGCATTTTGAATTATTTTGATGCGATTTTGACCTGAAGCTGTATCTTGGAACCTGGAGCCAATTAATATTTAGGACTTAATTTTCCTTTATTAGGGACCCAATTCTGGTAAAATTAAGCTACTTTAATTTCTGAGGCTTTTTCCTTGTAGACCAGTGTTATTTAAACTATTTATTTTCTAAAACCAGTTTATTAAAACACAGTGCTTCCTCTCACTCTACTTTTATGCTTATTTTACAGATTGTACTGGAAGGTGTACTGGGAACAGAAACGTTTGCCAGCATAGCAATTTTTGAAATCAAAATTTCAACTGGCTACTGCATAGGTAAGTAGCTATTTTAATACGCGTATAAACAGCATGACATTTTTTTATTGGGATTCTATTGTCATAAGAGTATTAGCTAAGAAAAATTCAGTATTATGTTGAAATATTATATTAATCCTAACCTGACAAGTGATGTATTTGTGAATAATTATAATAGACTAATTATAATATTCTGCCCAGGTTTCCAAATCTTTAGAAATCTTGCTCAGTCAATCTTAAGACAAAAAGCAGCTATGAAAAAGAACATATTGCCTCAGCACTGGTTTGCAGCTATTCATAGATTAAAATGAATTAACACTGACATCTGCTTTTTAGGTTCTGTAACACCTTTTGTATAGCTGTTAATATCTTCTGTGTCATTGAATGTAAAGCTGTGAGGACTTAGCCAAGAGAAACCCAGAGTTCTGCAGGACATTATTGGTCCTCAGAAAGGTCCAAAGACAGGCTACGTGCTTGAGGTACAGAACTCAGGTGTTGGAGAATATTCTTGAGATATTATTCTGCAGCCACTTCTGCTTGGTTTAGAGTGATGATATTCCAGTTAAGGACATTCCACAAGTATTGAATTTTAATTCCAATTTCTGGAAGCCATAGACTTTATGGAGGGTGTGGCTTCACATGCTGTCTGGATCCTGTGTCTGCACGGATGGGGCTTCACTCACTTCCGTGGCCCAGTTTCTGGCGGGCTGCTGACTGATGCCGGTCTCTGGCCTCAGGATTAGGGACCCTTGATTTAACATATTATAAAAGTTCACCAATTCCTGCTTTATGCTTCCCTTCCTTGTTCTGTTTGATGGCTTGCTGGATGATGATAGTAACACATATGTAGGATTAAAGTTTATATTATTATGAATATTCACAGTACATTTTAAATAGAACCCTAAACTGATTATAATAGTATATAATAATAATAATTGATTAAAATAGATAGTCGTGTGTGCCAAACCATGAATATTTATGTGCTTTAATATTGTTTTCAACTGCAGAATGTGATTTTGAAGAAAATCATCTTTGTGGTTTTATGAACCGCTGGAATCCAAATGTTAATTGGTTTGTTGGTGGTGGAAACATAGGAAATTCACAGTCTATCCTTCCAAAAGACCATACCTTTAGGAATGAATATGGTAAGCAAGAAAGAATTATGTATTTTGAAAGAGAGCAGGATAGAAGATATCTATAACTTTTAATTACAAATAATTGCAAATTCTCTCATTTGTGTTCTCAGTTCTGTGTTCCAAGTTCTCTCATTAGAATACAATAGCACCATGAATAAATGTTTTATAATCATGTAGTTTTTAAAAATGCATGTTTTAAAAATAGATGGGGCAGGGGGGAGGGACTGCAAATTGAATTTGGTAATGGCAATTTTGACATAAATGGGGCATTCTTTCTGTCTGTTGGGGAAGGAAGGGAGTCAGAAAAAACAGAGGCTCAGCTTTTCATAACTGTTTTCCCATGTAAAGAGTAGCCATGTTTTGGTCAAAACAAATTATGACCTACATTTTTGCACTAAATGCTTTCAGGCTTGCTTTTATATTTCATTTATAGTATTCAGTTTAGAATTCATTTCTACGGTGTGAATTATTTATTAAATTAATCCAGGCATTGTTCCAAGAATAATTTCTGTATAGTTTTCTCAGCTATGCTCACATAGAAAATCTAGAGAAAGAAATTAATAAAATCCATACCAGCTCTTGAACATCTGGATTATTAAAAACTAAATAATTTACCTTGTTATTTTAAAGTAACTACATTCTCTAAGCATATTACTCAGAATATTATGTAATTTATTTAAACCTATATTTATTGATTTTTTTTTGTAAGATTGTTGAAGCTCATCTATCTATCCTGGCATAAACACATTTGAATTATCTTTTTGAGTCCTGTGGAAATCAGTTAGAAATAAGTTTCTTCTTTTTGTATCACACAATTCTCTTTATGCAACCTAAATATGAGAGATGTAATTTTTTTAAAAGCTAGAAAAAGAAAAACAATTAAAAAGCATATTCCTTTCCCCCCTTTTAATGGGAGCTTTCAGACGATCCCCTTCTATGAAGGGCACATCCATATCCAGTTATGAGATAAACCTATAATAAAAAGGAAGAAACAATAGAAATAATTCTTTTCAGATAATTAAAATACATGTAATTCATTTGGTGTCTTCCTAGAAATATTAAAAAACAATGTATGTTTCCATCAGAGTTTTTTGGGATTATACGAAGATGACAATGATTGAAATAAACTGATAGAACTCACATAAAAGTAATCTGCAAAACAACTTCTTCAAATCTTGTACTATTCAAGGACAGTAGACTACAACTAAGTTGGAAAACGTAGATCTCCATGGAGATTTTCTAATGTAAGAATGTCCCAGAGTAGAAACATATACTCAGGAAAGGAATGAAAGAACAAACAAGGAAGTTATATTTCTGGTAAAAATCCAATTTAGGGTTTTGGGTTTTTTGTTTTGTTTTTCCAAATTGGATGAGCTGAGTTTTTAACTTTTAAATTAGAGACTTTTGAGAAGATGTTAAACCACAATGTGTTATATTTGTGCACTGGAAAAGCTGAGTGCAACCGATGCATTTATCTCTAAAAATAGAGCAGCTGTGCAAGGCAAGGATTAATTTTGCTCATTCAGCAGACATTGCTCATTCCATATGGCCTTTTGAGTTTGATAAAAAAAGATAGTTCATCTCTGATTACATTGGGGATTTTTTTGTAGAAAATTGGAGTGGTCAACCTGTGTACCATAGAATTTGGGAGCATTTTTTAAAACAAGCAAAATCTTTGTATCATTTTACAATAATTATATTAATAAGAATTCGTAAGAGCCAATATAGTAAAGGTCAGTAAAAACCTGTAAAAATGCATTTTTATATTTCTGCATTACTTTACTAAGAATAGGTCACAAAATGATATCAGTATAGATGAGGGATTGTCTTCTGATTGTCTAATATGGAAAAGTCCAATATGGAGTATTCACAGCTTCTGAAATATTTTCAAAGGATGAAATAGACAAACACAATTGGCAAATATATTATAATTTCTAGAGTTAAGATCTCATTAGAACAAGGTCTATTTCCCTGGACATCTTCCAGTTACCTATTGGAAATTAATAGCTTTTTTCCATAATCTGAGTAGATTCTATTCCAGGCATGGACTTTTCAGTTATATCAACAAATGAAAGGGGGTACCAAATGGTATTGTGATGTACACCTTAAAACTAGAAATATGTGAAATTGATAAGATTTAAAAGAAGCTTATTTTATGATATGGAAGAACTAGCAGGGGACACCTCTCAAACAGATGAACTATTACACTGCAAGCACATTATTAGGTCCTGCCAATTCTTAAAGAGACAATGGTGTGCCCCCTCCTTAAAGGACCATTGCCTGACCCAAATAGCTTGGACAGTTTCCAATTTCCCATTTCTAGGGAAGGTGATGGAGAGAGTGGTGGCATCGCAGCTTCAGAAAACTCTGGATGAAGTGGATTATCTAGACCCCTTTCAGTCAGGATTCAGACCATGATTTGGGACTGAAGTACCGTAGCATTGATAGCACACATGGATGACCCTGGCGGAAATGGGTTGGAGGTAGTGCATTCATCTTGGTTCTTCTTAACCTGTCAGCAATATTCAGCACCATTGATCATAGTATCCTTCTGGACCAGCTCTGGGAACTGGTGGTGGGCAGCACTGTACTGTGCGGGTTCTCCTTCTTATAGGGCCAGTGTGAACTTTCTGAAAGATGCCCTAATTAATTCATGAGCCACGAGCCAAGCTTCAAAGGATATATAGCCATTTATTAGAAGCAACATTCTGGCAAGGTTCCAGTGCAGTCAGAACTGATTTTACGTAAAATTACGAGCCTCATGACCCTATTTCCCCCCCTCCTCCCTAGACCTGTCATGAATCACATTCTCCAGTGAACCACTTTGGCAGGCTGTGAGGCTCCTGTTGACCCCAGTAACCTAGGATACAATCTGTAGAAGGCATTTGTGGAATGTATTTTCAGTTAAGGCACGCAAACAGCTCCGTCCAGTCTTTCCCCCTTCTTTTTTATGGCAACTTGAAAACTTTGCAAGTTGACAGCCAGTCCCAGTCAGTGTTGATAGAAGGGAGAGAGATCTATCCCATGGCCCTTACTTTGCAGGTTGCTTCTGGGCTCCTCTCCTTCTATTTAACATCTACATGAGGCCGCTGGTTGAGGTGATCTGTTGGTTTGAGTTGTGGTATGTGGATGATACCTAGCTCTTTATCTCTATCCCAAGCCTCTTGAGTGATGCCATGGATATCCTATCCCAGAGCTGTTGGGGACTAGATGGGGCGAAACAGACTCCGACTCAACCCTTGCAAGACAGAGTGATTGTGAATATTTGGATCCCTCAGAGACAAGGATTTTCCATCTTTGGTTCTGGATGGGGCAGTCTTGCCCCAAACATACCTGATGTGCAATTTGGTGTCCTCCTAGACTCACAGCTCCTGCTTGAAGAGCAGGTGGCAGCTGTGGTCAGGATGGCTTTGTACACCTTCAGGTGGTGTGCCAGTTACGTCCACACCTGGATCAGGAGGACTTGCTCATAGTAACTCATACCCTTGTAATCTCCAGATTTGACTAATGAATGTAACAGCCTCTACATTGGGGCTGCTCATTTAGAAATTCCAACTGGTGCAGAATGCAGTCAGACAAATAGTAACTAGTGCCAGGTATGGTACACATGTAACACCACTCCTGCATGAACTGCACTGGTTACCAGTATGTGTGCAGGTGCAATTCAAGGTACTGGTATAAAGCCCTACATGACTTGGGATCAGGGTATTTGAAGGATTGCCTTTTTCAAAGAGTTTCTACCCATCCAATTAGATCAAATAGGATGGGCATGCTACAGATCCCATCAGTCAAAAGATGAGCTTTGTTTGCAATAGCTCCTGCTCTATGTAACATTCTCCCTCTGGAGATTAAAATGGTCCCAACCATGTTAGTCTTGGGGTGCTACATGTATTAAGGGTCTGGTCTCCTGGCTATATTGTTCAGGCCAGATATCTTGATTTATATCTACTCAAATTAGATGTTTTAATATTTTATTTTTTTACTGTTTTATTTTTAAAAATGTTTTTAAGATTTTAATTGAAATGTATATTTCTGAATTTGAACCATCCAGAGATGTTTGCTGAGCTAAGTGGCTAAATAAATCGAATAAATAAATAAAAATAAGTAAAATAAGCTGACCCATTTTTAAAAAAACTTATTCGTTACATAAAGTTGCAGCTTTTATTGTCATTAATTTTTTTTTTTTTAGTTTTGCATATTCGGAATCCACAAATTTCTAAATATTGTTTGGGTTAACTTTAAATATGGGTTAGCATATGTATTGTCCCATATAATTTTGCTTAGGCTTTAGGCTGATTACTAGTTCTAAAAGAGGGAAAGATGTACTGAACAAATGACAGTAAACATAAAATCTGTGCTGGGAAACCAGAAATTTGCCAGAACCATAAAAATGGCATCAGATGTCAAGCCAATAGTTTTTCAAAATACAAATGGGAAAAGACCAATAAGTGAAGGTAGTGGTTTAAAAAATATCAGCCAACATCAGCTCTTATTATTATTGTGAAACTTCTGCTTGGCATTAAACATCATAAACCAACACAAAAACAATGAAGCATCATCTTCTTAGTATTCTGTCATACCCCTTTTTAATATCTATTACTTTGATCTTTTTCCCCTCTTCATGTCAGGTTGACTGATTTTTTGGTATTTTACTCTGCTTGAGATGCAAAATATGAAAGGAGTCTTTGTTACATATGCTGCAATTTGAAAGCTATCTGACATGCAGTTTCAGTACTGATTTGGCTGTACTAAAACATTAAACGTGAAATAGAATTAACATATGCATCTAGATTTGCATGTGTTTCATGTTATTATAATAAATTTAGGTTTATTACGGTATTATATTCATTTATTTAGGATTAAACCTTGTATAACTGACTGAGATATCCTTTAATGTTATATTGCATATCAGTAAACGTTGTTTTTTTTGCTACCCACTTTATTGGGCACATACTGTATAGCTTTGGCTAAAAGATTTAGATCCTCTAATTTCAAAATTCTACATTTATTAAAAACTTTTCCTCTCTTTTGAGTATGCTGATTCTTATGATATAAGCTAATAAGGATGCATTTTAATAGACTGTGATATATTCATATCAAGCAACCGGGGTAAAGCTGATAATCCAAGTGCCGAGAGTTGCAGACACACTGATTCTAACATATTAAATCAGAGTAGCAAATATCCTGAGAATATCGCTTCTGAGGAGTTCATTGTTGTCATGTCTCTACAAAATTTTATGAAACAATGTACAGTTATGCTATTTTCACAAATACATTTATCTTGTAGGTCATTACATGTATGTGGATTCTCTCTACGTCAAGCACTTTCAAGAAGTAGCTCAACTGGTTTCACCTAAGACGCTAACTCCAATGTCAGGCTGTTTATCTTTTTATTATCAAGTACAGCAGGAAAGTGGCATTGTTTTTACTATTTATACAAGAGATGTAAATGGCTTTTATGAGGAGCTTTGGAAAGCAGATAGACCAACAAGTAATGATTGGCTGTTAGGTGAAGTGGACTTCAGTGCACCCTATCCAATGGAGGTAAGGGCATAAAAACAACAGACCTGTATCTTTGCACATTACAGCTAGTTCTTGACTTCTGACCACAATTGAATCCAGAATTATGGTCATAAGTTGTTGCTGTCGTTATGCAAGGTGCCCCTGAGGAGTAGGAAAGGCCCTGAGTTGCTGTACGAATGGATATAAATCCAGGAAAAAATATATAATTTGTAATGTTATATTAGAGCAGGGGTGTCAAATTCACATTGTCATGGCGGTGTCATGTGATGTATTGGGACTTTTTCCCCCTTCGCTAAACCAGGCATGGGCGGTTCACAATCATGGGAAAGACTTCTGACCTGATAGTTGTGCAGAAAACTATCATTGACATTCTCCATAAGGAGGGAAAGCCTCAAAAGGTAATTGCAAAAGAAGCTGGATGTTCCCAAAGTGCTGTATCAAAGCACATTAATAGAAAGTTATGTGGAAGGGAAAAGTGTGGAAGAAAAAGGT
>JANHFT010008990.1:5912-25359 GCA_032467955.1 Pseudoxenodon macrops
GGACATTGTTAAAGTGAGTTTCTGTCTCTTGATCCCCCAGTCACATGACCACACTAAGCCATGCCCACAGGACACGCCCACAGAACCGGTAGGAAAAATTTTACATTTCATCCCTGATTAAGATCCTTAAAATGTGAAAGGAGCTTCTCTAAATCAACATTATACCTGAATTGTGCCTGACTTCTCTTTTCTGTCCAAACTGCTATAGGTGGCATAATGCAAATAGAATTCCATTAACCTCATTTACCTGAATGTAATTGAGAATTGTGTCATATAATCTGCTTTAAGAAGAGACTATCTCTCGCAGTATCCTGTGACATTTATTCAACCGTTTCACCTGTGTCAGCACTTTGTCCAAACGTGTAATCCATAACTTAAATAAGAACAACCATCTTGAAAAGTGTTGTGACCGTTTGTCTTCTGCAGAGAGCACAGGATGTCATTTCTGAGGTCTTTAAGTAATTGCAGGTTGATAAATGAGTTCATGCGCTCGCTGGGTTGGGGAGGAATGCTTTATTATCGGTAGCATATTTTTCATTTCACAGTACTTCACAGTATATCCCTCCCCCTTACATGTAACACAGTTTCTTAATAATACAAAGTACATTCATCTTTATTGATGAATTGTACATTAAATTCATCAGTATGCAGGAATCATTATGAATGCATTAGGGATACAGGCATTTCAAGCAAAAAGCATCATCATCATTGATCAGCTAGTAGCATTTATTGCTCAGATCAATATGCTTCCCAATAATCTCAAAAGTAGTGGAGACCTTGGTGCCTCTTCAACTACCTTCTGGTTAAGTTGACTGCTGCCTATGAATTTCTGCCTATATATCTATCTCTATCCCTATATCTCTCTATATGTAAAGGTTCCTCTTGCATATATGTGGTAGTCGTTCCCGACTCTAAGGGGCAGTGCTCATCTCCGTTTCAAACCTGAAGAGCCAGCTCTCTTCGAAGACATCTCCGTGGTCATGTGGCCGGCATAATTAAATGCCAAAGGCACACGGAATGCTGTTACCTTCCCACCAAAGGTGGTTCCTATTTTTCCACTTTCATTTTTTACATGCTTTCGAACTGCTAGGTTGGCAGAAGCTGGGACAAGTAACAGGAGCTCACTCCATTACGTGGCACTAGGGATTTGAACCGCTTACCTGCCGACCTTTCTGATCGACAAGCTCAGCGCCTTAGCCACTGAGCCACCACGTCATGTGAGTCTTTGGTATTTTCATCAAGAGCAAGCTCTTAGAATAGTACAGGCAGTCCTTGACTTACAACGGTTCATTTACTGATCATTCAAAGTTACAATGGGACTGAAAAAGGTGACTTATGACCATTTTTCACACTTACAACCATTATGGTATCCCTGTGGTCATGTGATCAAAATTCAGATGCTTGGCATCTGACTCATTTTTATGGCCGTTGCAGTTTTCCTGCGGTCACGTGATCACCTTTTACGACCTTCTGACAAGCAAAGTCAATGGGGAAATCCGATTCACTTAACAACCATGTTACTAATGTAACAGCTGCAGTGATTCACTTAAGAACTGTGGCAAGAAAGATTGTAAAATGGGACATAATTCACTTAACAAATGTCTCACGTAACAATAGAAAGTTTGGACTCAGTTGTGGTCATAAGTGGAGGACTATCTGTACTTATTTATATGTAGCTATAGTGGGGTATGAGTAATTCACAAGCATGAGAAGTATCTATATGACCCTCCGTGCAACAAGATTGTCTCTCATTTGGTGTTTTGCTTTATATAATGAGCAAGAACTGTACTTCAGTGGTAGAACACCTGGACATACAGTAAGTCCTTCATTCAGTTCCTAGCATCTTTAGGGAGCTCTGGGAAATGTTCTTACTGAAACCCAGAAACCCATTAACAGTTTCCATTATCACATTGCTTCATCCGAAGCAGAGCAGGGATGGACCAGAATAACAGAGTTGGAAGGGATCTTGGAGGTCTTCTAGTCTAACTCCATGCTCAAGTAGGAGACCCTATACCAGTGATGGCAAATCTTCTCAGCACCGAGTGGCCAAACTGGAATGAGTGTGCATGTGCGCGTGCTGGAGCACCAAAAACCCAAAGACTAAGTTCCCCAGTGTGCATGCGTGTGCCAGCCAGCTGGTCTTCAGGTTTCCAGCATGCACATGTGCACCAGCCAGTTGGTATTTGCACATGCCAGAGCACCGGAAACCCAAAGAGCAGCTGGCTGGCATGTGCATGCCTGTTTTTTGGGTGTTTTGGGGGACGTGTTCAGGTCATTTTGGGAGCATTTTCAGGCCATTTTTCGGGCTGTTTGTGGCCCAAAAAACAACCTGAAAACAGCCCAGTTTTGGCCAGTTTTTTTGGCCATTTTCAGGCCATATTCTGGTGCTCCAGGGCTTGTGAAGACCAGCTGGCTAAAGCACTGGAAACCAGAAGAGCAGCTAGAGGCAGTGTGCATGCCCACAGAGAGGGCTCTTCACACGTGCCATAAGTTTGCCATCACAGCCCTATACCATTTCAGACAAGTGATTGTCCAATCTTTTCTTTAAAGCATCCCACAACATCTGGAGACAAGCCATTCCACTAGTTAATTGTTCTCATTGTTAGGAAGTTTCTCCTTAGTTCTAAGTTGGTCTCTCCTTTTTAATTCAATGTGATACTTTATACGAATTCAAGTAGGGTATTCATTCAATAGAGAACAAGGCATATGAGGAGTTGCTTTATCTCACAATAGCTCGAAGTTATATAGTATGTTGGAATCATATGGGAGAGATAAAAGACATGAGTTTTTTCCCCCTACTGAACCCATAAAGAGCAATCTTGCAAGATGCTATATAGTTGAAAGAAACAGTGAAATAAACAAGGAAGTATTGTTTCAAAGAAAACTGAATAAAGACATCAAAACACTAAAGCGAGGTATTTTCATGCAGAATAAGTATACTGGACCTGTCTGAGAAATTCTATATGGTTTACAATGGAACTTTTACATTGTGTGCATTTAAAAATACAAAAGTAACAAAATTATAAGATATGTGTAGTGGCTTGAGAGTTACATAGAGCACACAAAGTCTAACTGGAAAAGAAGTATATTGATTTTCTTTCTCTGAGTTATTTTTAGTTTAAACTGTTTAGTTTAATTAGCACAATAAAACAGCAACAAAAACCTACAACAAAAGAAACATTTGCTAGAAACCCACATATTTCTTTCATTAGTATGAATTTTAGACTTATCAAAAATAGTACCAGATAATTCATAATTTGGAAAAGGAACATTTTGAAGATGTCCAATGTGTTTCCTGAAATTGGAAGCTAGCTGTGTACAACTTGGTTCTCTGTTCTTCAAAGTCATTGCATCATTGTCGTCATTAGCCATTCAGCTGTGTCCAACTCTTGACCACTCTATGGATCAGCACCAATGGTGGGATTCAACATTTTTTTAATACCAGTTCTGTGGTCATGGCTTGGTGGGCATGATGTGGCTTGGTGGACATAGCAGGGGAAGGATACTGTAAAATCTCTATTCCCACCCCACTCCAGGGGAAGATTATTGCAAAATCCCCATTTCTTCCCGATCAGTTGGGACTCGGGAGGCAGAGAATAGATGGGAGCAGGGGCAGTCAGAGGTGGTATTTACCAGTTCTCTGAACTACTCAAAATTTCCACTACGGGTTCTCCAGAACTGGTCAGAACCTGCTGAATAAGACCTCTGATCAGCTCTCTCCATGCCCCTCTGTCTCATATCACCTCCTTCAGATCCACCGTTGTCATCCCAGTATCATCTTTTATAGTGTCCAGCTAGCAGATACTAGGGTGCCCCCTTCTTTTTCCACTGATAATTCTTAGCATGATTGACTTTTTGAGTGAGTCAGCGTTCATGACATGACAACCTACGGCGATCTTGGCTACAAGTGATAAAAGGCATTGCACTTCTCACTTTTAGCTAATACAATACATAGACCTGAGACTTAAACTGGCCATGCCAATCAAATGGTTGATTTGATTGTGTTGTTGTTGTCATGCGATTGTGTGTGGGTTATGGTATTTATGTTGTAGATTTTTAATGTTGTAAGCTGCCCAGAGTCACTTGTTGGGCAGCCATCTAAATTTGTTTAATAAATATTTTTTTTTAATAAATCATATATATTGTGTCTGGATGAAGAACATCAGGCCAAGTGAATAATGTAAAGTTTAAACTTGTTTCTGAATTGAGGTTTCCAGACATTCACATTTTCGGCTACTATCAATTGATAAAACTGTTTTGCAGCCAGGAAGCCATGATGGCTAGATTTTGGGGGGGGAGTCTGTTTGTTATTATTAATTGCTAGCTGGAATGGTTGGAGATGGAGTTATAGTCTACCAAATTATAAAGATTTTACCTGGGTTATGTACAGCAGAGGAAATTTTTGGCAAATTGAGAATGTCAATTTAGTTTGTTCTTTTCTAGCCTTTTAATTCATTCAATTTCTAATTTTTGCAAACATGCCACTTCTAGTCCTTCCTATTTATATATATTGTATACTTTAAAAAAAAACTGTTCTGTAATTCATATGTACTTTTGTTCCCATTTCCCCCAACATTCTCCTCATTTTGCTTAAAATATACATTTTTGGAAGGAATTTTTCACTATTTATTGGTTATTACTGAAAAAAATGAAGATCTTTATGAATAAATTTGGATTTTAGCTTGTGTATTGGCTAGATAAGTTGCGTTACAACATGAACCAAACATATATTATGTGTCTGTCTATCTATCTATCTAGCTGTCTGTCTATCTATCTATCTCAGAGCAATTTGAAGGAGGTGCAGTCTCATACAAAAACATTTTCTCAGTACTGTTTTCTTTTAATACTTTGGATTTCACTTTGCATTGTAAACGCACTTAATTAAAACAAGACAGCTAAAAGAAAGCACAGGGTAAGTGCTTTTTAACATCAGATGTATGATAAAACGTTTTAATTAACCTTTCCAGAACAATTGCATAGTATCGCACAAGCATTTTTTCTAAGGAAAAAGACATGTATTACTTCAGTATATTAATTGTGCTTTCTTATGCTTATAAGCAGTAACAACAGGAAACTTAATTTAAATTCATTGTGGGATTGTTTTCATGTCTTTTCTCTGTTCCTTTTGTAAAAGCATGTATGCTTATGTGTGAAAGAAAGAACGTGTTGTGTAATGTACTGACTCACACTTTTAGCAGCTGAAAAATTGGCCCATTAAAAATATTTTGAGGAGCTTTTTGCACACACAAAATAGAGAGAATAAAATGAAAAACATGGGTATGACTATATGTTTTATATATAAAGTATATATAAAATTAATCTTCAGCATTTGCAGTTAAGACTGGGAAAGTTTCTTTCTGGACCTCCTGAAGGAAAGTAAGACTATATTGGACAAATACATGGCTGAACAACCTTTTACTGTTCAAAGGCTGCACTTATTCTTTGAATGTCCCAAAAGTGATTTTCCAAAAGGCAACTGGACTTTCTTGTTTTTCCTTGAAGATGTTTCGCTTCTCATCCAAGAAACTTTCTGACTGAATTGTGGAGAATGGAAGGATTTTTATTCTTTGCAGTCATCTGGGTGTTAGCATTCTTTCTGAGAGTCATTGAACCCATTTGGATGTTTATCTGTGCCCCCAGGTTCATCTGAATACGGCAAATTGGTGTGGAATCTTCTTGGAACTGCTGAAAAAATTGTGTAATAAGGACCCTGATTTTATTCATCTATTGTCAAAGTGCACTATCCCCAAAGGCAGAGCTGAATCTTCTCTCAACATCCCTGTACATAGCCAAAAGTATCATTTGAATTGTTTCAATGTTGGTTATTTTGACCAGAAATACATTGCAGATTGTGAGAGCTCTGTCTCTCACACACTTCAGTTAGGAGGTAGATATCAGATGAAATATCCCCTAGAATATAAGTGGTGAGAGCAGAAATTTCCAAGTTGCTATCCAAAAATAAGAGAAGAGGTCTGAAGAAGAGAGGGTTTCTGGGGGCAAAGATTTGAGTTTCAAGCCTTTCACTCTACAGGTTTACCATTCTCTGCAGATATTGAGAAGTTGTATTTCTAAATGAAATCATCAAATTCAAATTAAAGTATAATTTGCTTGCAACTGATGACTGAAGACCAATGTTACAAGAGATAAATTATAGAAACAGAGTGACAGAAACTGTTTCAATAGGCCCGTGACTTCAGTACCTGAAATATATTCTACTAAACACCTTGGTTAGAATAGTATAGAATAGAATAACAGAGTTGGAAGGGACCTTGGAGGTCTTCTAATCCAACCCTCTGCCTAGGCAGGAAACCCTACACCACTTCAGATAAATGGTTGTCCAATCTCTTCTTAAAAACTTCCAGTGTTGGATCATTCACAACTTCTGGAGTCAAGTTATTCCACTGATGAATTGTTCTCACTGTCAGGAAATGTCTCCTTAGTTCTTAGTTGCTTCTCTCCTTGGTTAGTTTCCACCCATTGCTTCTTCTCCTTAGTTCTAGGTTGGTTCTCTCCTTGATTACTTTCTATTCATTGCTTCTCATTCTGCCTTCAGGTGCTTTGGAGGATAGATTGACCCCGTCTTCTTTCCTAGAACTTGCTGGAGGATTGATATCGTGACTTCGCTCCGCTACTTCATTTTAGAAGTGATGGATTTAAAAGGGTCCTGGGTTTTTGGCTGCGTTCATGCTTGCAGGTTGGGACACCTGCTTTCCGGCCCTCCCGAAAAATTGCTTTCGCTTGGTAATGAACACTAATGATCCGCTTGCTTCCTGCTCTGTAATTTGAAGCTGTCCCCATCTATCTTTATTCTTCCCCGCTTCTTGATATATTAGAAGGGTTCCCTCCGAGCAGCAATCAACGATGCTGCTCAATTTGCAAACATAAAGTGCACCAGCGTGTAAGGGAGACGCGTCTCATTTTTTTCCCCCTCCCTAAAGACAAACTTGAGTCCCGATACAGAGACATCTGAGTAGGGCACCCGTTCAATGCAGTGGTGGGTTTCAATTATTTTTTTTTTAATATAATGTTTTAATTTTATTTATATAACACACACACATACACCTTACAGATCTGTTGTCAGAGTACATATTTGTATCTTAACCTCTATATAATTTAAAAAATATATCATCACATTTATTTAATTATTAGTTTCGTTTCACCATCAAATTTAATACCTAATTTTCTCCACTTCCCATTCTCTTATATCCTATTCAACCTAGTTTTGCAACAACCTTCCAACTCTCTCTCCTTCTTCCCTCTTTCTCTCTCTCTCTCTCACCAAGGAAGTTGAGGAACATGACACTAGACAATCCCCTCCCCCAGTAATTCTTCATGAGGGCTAGGTGGTCATGGCAAGGATATCTTGCTCTGCTCATAACAGCAAGGAAGCCAAGTAAACAATCTTATCCAGATCCCGGCATTTTATGGCCCCTGGGCCACATCCAGCCTTTTCACTGTTCCTGGCTGGTCTGTGTGAGGTAAATTGGAAATTAGAAGTAAAATATTTAAATAAAATAAGCATGCTTCAGGGGGGCAGGCGAAGAAGTTGGATTGGGTTAACGTGCTCCTTTAGCCGTCTGGCAGCCGCAGGAGGGTGAGGAGAGAAAATACTTTTCTGCACCTGCGCAGTGCTCACCCCTCACCCACAACAGCCTGAGGCATTAGGAAGTGACCACGTTTGAAGACATCCAGTCAGGTTACATGGATTCAGGACTTTCACAACAGTCAACCAGAGCCAACACCCTCATTCTTCCTCATCCATCTGCCCCTTTGCTCCTTTGGCACCCTCAACGCAGAAACTTATTAGGCAGTTTAGAATACCATTTGCTCTGTTCTCAGGGGCCATTAGGATTGTCTAAATTCCTTCTTCTAAATTCCAGGGCAAAAAGAAAAGTAACAAAACAAAAACAAAACCCAGCAATGACTCAATGAGGGCTGGTGACACTGCAAACCACCCCCTCTCTTTCTTCACACATTCAGTCTCTGTGTAGAGATTGCCTGGGGAAGAAATGAAAGTAAAATTCTGAAGAGAGGTTTTTTTTTTTAAAGAGAAGCACCTCCTTCTACTTCTGCTCTCCCACCTCCATTGTTCCTGTTGCACAATACAGCTGCAGAGGAAGGTTATAGCCCAGGGCTGTTAGGGCTAAGCCCACCCCTTCTACCTGCATTGTTCACGGGATTATCATATTTGTACAACACGGTAACTCCACCCATGACCCAGTTAAATGTGTTAGCCCTTGACCTTGGACAAGGCTCTTTGCTTGTCCTTCTCTACTTCCTTTCCGCTCAATAGCCCAGCAAATCTGGAAGAGAGGATTAAAAATATGGAGGGGATAAAAAGAAGATGCTGTTTTTTGTAGGGAAAGCTTAAGGAAGTAAAAGGAGAGTGTCTGTCAAGAAGCCACAAGCAAGTTTTTTTTTTATAAAGGTGAAAGTGCTACATCACAAAATTGGACATCCAGAGAAGCAGTTGCAAAGCTAGTCCTGAGCTTATTGTGATTGTCAGCAGTGTAGGTCCAGTTGGAGTGTTGGAAACCTACATAACTCCATGCTTTCAGGTCTTACCATTAATATCATCTTTGTTTCTGGGGTCCTGTGAATAATGATCTACAATAACATTAAGCAATCTGTATCAGATCTTTCTTCTCCAAGTGGAACATCTTCCAATAGCTCCAGGAAATTTATCGGGCTGGTTTCCTTGAACATCTCCTGACCCTCGCTTGAAAAAGAATGAAATTACAGGTAATCTTTAACTTATAAAACCCTAGTAAGACCCAGAGATGTGTTTTAAATCTTCTTACTGCCGGTTTGCTCAGGGGCACGCTGTGGCCACGCACACATGCGCAGTGCTTTAAAAAAGCTTCTGCACGTGCGCAGAAGCAAAAACCAAGATGGTGGTGCCTATAACACCGCTGAAAGAACCGGCTCGGGAGTGTAGCAGGCCCAGGTTACTAACGGTTCTACCAAACCATGCCGGTAAGTTACTAATGGTTCGGTAGAACTGGACCGAATCATTAGGTATGACCACACCTGGAATATTGCGACCAATTTTGGTCACCATACCACAAAAAAGATTTTGAGATTTTGGAAAAAGTTCAGAGAAGAACAACTAAGATAATCAAAGGCCTAGAGACTAAAACATATGAAGAACAGCTGCAGGAACTGGGTATGGCTACTCTTTGGAAACTAATGAAAGAGAGAAGCAACCTGGAATTAAGGAGAAACTTCCTAACAGTGAGTACAATTTAACCAGTGGAACAGCTTGCCTTCAGAAATCATGGATGCTCCATCACTGGATGTTTTTAAGAAGAGACTTCAGTCACTTGTCTAAAATAGTATAGGTTTTCCTGCTTGAGCAGGGGGCTGGACTAGAAGATCTCCAAGGTCCCTTCCAGCTCTATTCTATTCTATTCTACTCTACTCTACTCTACTCTACCCTACCCTACCCTACCCTACCCTACTCACAACAGGGACCAGAATTTCCATGGCTAAGCAAGGCTATCATGCAAAATTGAGTTGCACCCAATTTTAATACCATTTTTTTCTCGTGGTTCTTAAGTGAATCGTGCAGTCATTAAGCAGATGCAGTTTCCCCTATTGACTTTGTGTGTGGGAAGCTGGCTGGTAAAGTTGCAAGTAGCAATCATGTTACATGCAGTAAATATGCCGGTTGCCAAGCACCCAAAGTTTGATCATGTAACCGTGACGATGCAGTGACGGTTGGAAGTGACAAGTACCAATCGTAAGGATTTTTTCCCCTCCCAGGGTTATTATAACTTGGAAGAGTCACTAAATGAATGGTTGTAAACCAAGGACCACCAGTATCATCTCAACTCTTACAGATCCGTGGCAGAAAGATATTATGATACCAATTTATTTTAAGTGTACTTACAATAAACAATTCTGTTGCCCACTTCTGTAATACATCTCTAAAAACGAAGACATTTACAACTAGGATTTAAACACAAAAAGGGGTGGGATTGACAAAGAACAACTTCTAATGTTATGAAACAATTAGGAACATCACCAGAAATAGAATTGGGATTCCTGGGGAAATTAAACCACATATTTCTTTGCCGATTGACAGGGAGGATCTTATCATTTCCTTATTTTCAAATATCTGATCAGGTATTGAAATGTGGAAAATTATCTTACCAAACAGCAAGATAATAGAGAAGAGGTGGTCTATCCAATGTTTTCATGCCCACACAGAAGTAACTGACATTGGGGTTTAAGAGATGCTTGATGTTCACCCAGTACCACATTTAAACATTCAAATTAACCCAGGTTAATTTTCCTGGCTTTTTCACACGAATACAGAAAAATCTGTTCAAATCAATAGACCATAGGTACCAAGTGTGCAACCTAATTATACTATGTGAAGCGCTTTAGGCTTGTGTCTGATAGTGTAAGTTAAGAGTTTCTTAGCATGGCTTGTATTTAAGCACATTGGATCAATTAAAATCAATTTGACATCTACACACTTCAGGGCTTGGCTAGTTTCAAATCAATTATGACTTATGATTAGTACCCCAAGGTTATAAAACATTAATGTAAAACTTATTTTTTGTAGAAAATGGACATGTACAATTCCAGACTTACATTTTTGTGGGGGGAAAGCTTCACTGAATAAACACTGGATTATTTTTAATTAGGTTTAGCCTTCTCTCCACCACCCCTCCTTTTCTTTCTTTTCTTTTTTCTCTTGATAAGCACAAGCTATAATTAGGGTGTGCTGGACAGTTAAATGAAAATGAGGATGTAGGGTTAACTAGTCCTCATTGGCATGAAGGCAGCAAAAGGAACAGAACTGCCAAATAAAAAAAAATGTAAACAGTAAACAGAAAAAGGTAAACAGAGCCATTTGTCTTTGCTTTCATTTGCAAAAATAGATCTTTAAATCACAGCACCTAAATCTCAACCACCTCATTTTGTTGAGCTCTGACATGATTCTGAATAAAACAAACCATCAGAATGGTTGGAAAATCACAGGGGACAATTTCCAGAGGACGCCCAGCACCTTCTTCCCCTCCCACCTCTACAGCCAGATCAGAGCAAACTCACAGGGCACTTGGTTCTTATGGCAAAAAGAGGGTGTGGTGTAAATGTATTCAATATCAGCAAAATGGTTAACTGGCCACATAGGATAAAAGGTGGGCAAAACCAAAAACAGATAATAATCGCCATCCTCCCTGCCTCAATGTATCAAAAAGTAAGAACTGGAAATAATTCTGCAGATAGAATAGAATTCTTTATTGGCCAAGTGTGATTGGACACACACTTTGTGTGTGGAATTTGTCTTTGGTGCATAAGCTCTCAGTGTACATAAAAAGACAAGATACATTCGTCAAGAATCATAAGGTACAATACTTAATGATAGTCATAGGGTAGAAATAACTGGCACAGATAGTCCTATTGATTATTCCAGGTTTCTACAGCAGAATAGAGATAGAAAGCAGGACACCAGGTGACTCCTCTTCTATTTTACAACATTCAAGAAACAATTGACGGATGGGATGATCTATCCAACATTCCCTCCTCATCAACACTGCGCATCCAGGAGTGAACCATAATCAATTGTATACCAGAACATTGCTTCCTGCTCTGCATCCTGGTGGCTTCTCTCAGCCAGAAGAAGCAGTCTCTTGCCTAATACTTGCTGAGTGCATCTGCCACCATATCATCGGCTGGATTTCCCTTTTATTTGTCCTTTTTCTTGCATTTCTTTCACATATGTAGTTGGCTGCCTATGTGTTGCAACTTGTGTTTGGACTGCTTTGTGTCTGCAGATAGCAATAGCACTTAGACACCGCTTCACAGTGCTTTACAGCCCTCTCTAAGCTGCTTACAGAGTCGGCATATGTCCCTCAAGAATCTGGGTCCTCATTTTACAGACCTCAGAAGGATGGAAGGCTGAGTCAATCTTGATGTTACATCTCAAGCAGGGGTAGGTTCTAATTTACCTTGCCAGCGGTTCGCTGCCTCCCGTGCCGCGTGCGCGCATCTTGCGCAGTAGAAAAAAGCCCTGAAAAATTAAAAAAGGCCAAAAACAAGATGGCGACACATGCGCAGTGCCATAAACTCGGTTTCTGCGCATGCGCAGAAGGAAACACACACCCCCATTTTTTTTAATTCCCAAAAAAAGATGTTGGCGCCCACGGAGCAACAGAACCGGTTCCATGATGTCACCAGTGGCCTACTACCTACTCGGTAGAACCAGTCTGAACCGGTAGGAACCCACCTCTGATCTCAAGTTGTCCTCTCATGATGTGGTTGGGGGCAGTTCTTTCAGTTTGAAATCTAGCAATAGTTTGTGCAGCTTGCAGGCTTGTTCTGCAGTTTGTATTCAGCCTCTATAGATCACAACATTTTGTTTTTTGCTATATCCGGTGACGGGTGCAGCTTCATAAAAGAATAAATATTCTGTAATTGATTTCTTACCAGATTTATCTCCAGCCTGATCCAAATCTGTACTGAATATCCAATAGGTTTTGAATTATTAGTAAGAGACAGTTTTAAATTAAAGTCTTTTAATGCGTTTGCTTGATCTTTTTGCTACTCCAGTTCTCTTGTGATGGCTCACTAGTCTACTCAGCAATTCAACTGCACTGGCTATGTCTGGTCTACTCCCAAATGCAGTGTATATGAGCTTTCCCACAGCTCCCCTATTCTGCTTGTTATTGATAACTGCTTTCGATCCTTCTTTGTTCAGGTATTTGGCTTCCATGGGCATATAGGTAATCCTTGATTTACAAAGATTTAGTGCAGGGGTGTCAAACTCGATTTCATTGAGGGCCGCATCAGGGTTGTCTTTGACCTGGGGGGGCACAGTGTGGACATGGACAGTGTGGGCATGGACAGCTCGATGTCAATTGTGTTGGTGGTGCCTGTGGTGGCCTGGGTGGGGCTGGGTGGATCCATTGTCTCCAGTGGAGGAAGGCAAGACCAGGGAGAATGCCAAAGTGTTGTCCTCAAGAAGAGCCTCGCCGTCCCTCTCAGGCCACAACGTGGAGGACCCCTGGATGGCGGTGCCAGTTGTCCAGAGCCCTAGGAAGTGGAGAGAAAGTGCCCAGCCCTCAAGCTCCCAGGGCACCAAGATTCCCCAAGCCCAGCCCAGTGCCGCTTCCCCGAGGGACTGCCCAGCTGCTCTTAACTCATTGAGGATGCTGCTTGCTCTCTTTGGCCTGGTTGCTTATGGTGTGTGTGGGAGGGCAAAGTGTGTGGGTCAGAGGGAGGCCCACTCCCTCTCCACGCAAGGAGACCCAACTTTGTAACCAAAGCATTATCAGTGATAGGATGGGAGACCACCAGGAGAGGTCAGGAGGAGGAGACAAGGAGATGGCAGAAGGTCAGCAGGGTGCTGGTGTTAAAGCAGGACTTCCCTCAGACCCTCCCTCCCTCACATTATAATCTCATTCCTTCCTTCCTTCCTTCCTTCTTTCCTTTCTTCCTTCCTTCTTTTTTCCCTTTTCTTCTTTTTCCTTCTTTCTTTCTTTCTTTCTTTCTTTCTTTCTTTCTTTCTTTCTTCTTCCTTCCCATCTTCCCTTCTTTTTCTTTGTCTTTCCTCTTTCCCTTTCTCCTTTCCTGTCCCTTCTTGGATTCTCAAATGCAAACAGGGAAACATTTCTCAATGCACTTTTACTAGTAGTTTGTTTTGCTAGCACTGCTATACGACCTGCTATAGCACGCTGCCAGTGAAAATAGAGCTCGGGAGGCTCAGGCCAAGGCACCGCCGGCTGGTCCTTCACTGTTTCCAAGGCAACCCCATGGGCCAGATCTAAACACCCTGCGGGCACAATCCGGCCCCTGGGCCTTGAGTTTGACACCCCTGATTTAGTGGTTTACAAGCTTTAGCGACCGTTCAAAGTTAAAATGGGACTGAAAAAAGTAACTGATGACTGGTTTGCACACTTAGGGCTTTGGAGAATCCCATGGTCACATGGTCAAAGTTTGGGCACTTGGCAACTGGCATGTATTTATGACAGTTGCACTGTCCTGGGGTCATGTGATCATCATGGTAAGCTTCAAAGCTGGCTTCCAATAAGGAAAGTCAACGGGAAAAGCCAGATTTTCTTAACAACATGTACACTTAACAACTGCAGTTATTTGTTTAACAACGGTGGGAAAAAAGTTGTAAAATAAGGATGCAACTCGCTTAACAACTGCCTTAATTAGCAATGGGAATGTGGGGCTCAATTGTGATGGTAGGTCAAGGATTAAAGTCTTTTGCTTCATTGACACAGAGAAAATGTATTAGAACCTTTTTCCTTTCTTTCTGAATAAGCAAGTACCATTTTTGTCCTTCTCAATTTTAGTTCCAAGATGGAGGCTTATATCTGAAAGATGTTTCACTTACACTTCTTCCTTTAAATTGTTCACTATCTTCAAGTTGTTGCCTGGTCTTGCACATGCAGTTAAAATATTAACCTGGCCAAAAAATGTGCATGCATCTTATTAACACTTATTAACACTTCATGTAATCTTGATTCTAACAGAGGGATAGAATCAAGATCATGTGAAGTGTCAATACCACTTTATAATGCCTTGGTAAGGCAACACTTGGATTATTGCATTCAGTTTCGGTCACCACGATGTAAAAAAGACATTGAGACTCTAGAAAGAGTACAGAGAAGAGCAACAAAGGTGATTAGGGGAATGGAGGCTACAACATATGAAGAACGGTTGTAGAAAAGAAGGATTAGGGGAGACATGATAGCAGTGTTCCAATATTTGAAGGGTTGCCACAAAGAGGGAGTCAAACTATTCTCCAAAGCACCTGAGGGTAGGACAAGAAGCAATGGATGGAAACTAACCAAGGAGAAAAGCAACTTAGAACTAAGGAGAAATTTCCTGAGAGTTTGAACAATTAATCAGTGGAACAACTTGCCTCCAGAAGTTGTGAATGCTCTAACAATAGAAGTTTTTAAGAAGATGTTAGATAAGAAGACCTCCAAGGTCCCTTCCAACTCTGTTATTCTATTCTATTCTTCCATTTTTTTACTTTTATATACAAACAAAGATCAGCTTTCGCTTGTTCAAATGGCCTAATGTGGAACTTTTGATGTAGCTGATCAGAGCCTGCTTTAGCTGCTTGCTTTAGTCCATATGTGAATTTTACAAATTACAGTTTTGCTTCTCTGACTATTTGGCGTTTGCTGCATGTAGATCAGCAGGCAGAAAGATGGTCTTAATTATAAGGGCTCCACATGCAGTCTTCTAAACGGCGCTACTCTTCGTAACATTCTGAGGCTTGCCATTTTAATTACAGCTGCAAAACCTTTGTCATAGCCCCATCGTATTTTTGTCTGTGCAAGAACATCAGGCTTTGTTTTGAAAGCCTACTTGGAGCCAATGGCTTTCTAGACATTTGGTAGCTCTATTAGAATCTATGTTTTGTTTTTGTGCAAGAGTTATATTTCTGTGCTACACTGTCCCTCTTTGAATTGGAATCAGGCACATCCTTTACTCTGACTATGTCCAGAGGTGGAATTCAGCTGGTTCGGACCGATTCGGGCAAACAGGATGTTAATTTTACGTCCGGTTCGCTGAACCGGTAGTTCCAATGACTGGCTGACCCCACTCCATCTCACCCCACCCCTCCCCTGCCAGGAGTCTCCATGCAGCCCATTTTGGATACCAGGTAAAGGGGCACATGGATCCCAGGGAGGTAGAAAATGGGCCTCCCAGAGGCTCATGGAAGGTAAAAATGGGCCCATTTTCTGCCCCCAGAGAGCCTCCGGAGCCCGGGGAGGTGAAAAATGGGCCCTCCATAGCCCGTTTTTGCTCCCAGGAGGCTTCAGGGAGGCCTACTAGGCCCAAAATGTGGTGTGGGGGCAGTGCCCCCCCAGGCTAATTTTGCTCCCAGGGAGGTGCAGGAAGCTGTGCTGACTGTAACACCCCCTGGCCACGCCCACCATGACCACCTCCACCCAGCCGGTCATTAGGGTAGAAAATTGGTTGTTAATGTATTTGAATCCCACCACTGACTGTGTCCCATATTCCCTCAGAGGGGCTTTCATCGTTAGGTCTTTGAGATCTTCATAATTGTAATTCTGGGTCTGACCACATGTCATCCTTCTAGCTCTTATGTTATTTCAGATGCTTTAGACTCATTTCCAGGAACTTCTTCTGACTTTGTTCTAGCAATATCATTTAGACCGGGGGATGTCAAACTTGCAGCCCACAGGCCAGATGCGTCAGACGCTGGCCCCATCCACCCCCAGTTTAGCGAAGGGGGGAAATGTTGTGATACATCACGTGACGACAACGTGTCGTTGTGAGTTTGAAACCCTCTGACGTATATACTGCCCCACTGTGCTTTACAACACCCTTTGGTCGGTCTACAACATTAGCATGTTGGCCCTTATCAATCTGGGTCCTCATTTTATCGACTATGGAAGGATAGGAGGGTGAGTCAACCTTTGGCCCTGCCAGGATCAAACTCTAGACTGTAGGCAGAGTTTACCTGCAATACTGTATTCTAACCCCTGTGCCGCCAGGGCTCTCATTTTTATTGCTATGCTGTTATTTTTGCCATTGTTATTTGCTGCTTCTGTTTCTGATCTTCCTGGGTAAATCCAGGTGCTCCTGGCAAATCCAGACAGCTTTGCACTCACATCTGTGTATTAGGGTTCATCTGGGATTATTCTTTCATTTATTCATTTAAATGAGCAACACTGCATGTGTTTATTTTTCCACTCTTAAGGACCAAACCCACTTGTTCCCAGCATTACTCCTAACTGTGTTATGCAATTTAATTTATCCCTTTCTTCCAAAATCCTAATCCTTCATTTTATTTTATTTTTAATCTCAGGCTTACCTCTGTGATCAAATCTCCTATGCCATTTTGCAGGATTATTATTATGCATGCATTCTGCTGCTCTGTTTGCTGTAGGTCATAGGGTTTCAACCAATTTGCTTCAATATGCTCTTTTTTCAACATTTCTTAGCAGTCCTTTGCAAGGCCACAAAGTCCATTTTAAGCACAATTTTACAAGTGCATTGCTTAAAATAGCATAAACATGTAATGTGCATCAAATTCAGGCAAACTACTATAGGCTTCTTAATATATTATGTTTCTGCTTTCATTATGATTTATCAGCATTTCAGTTTAATATGGCATTTTCCACATACATCAACATTGCATTTGCTAAATTAACTTTTCCTTAGTAAAAATAAAAATACAGGCTTGTAAATACTTTTTTGCTACAAAAACATTAACCAAATGTGTCACTATCCAGCAAAAATCTTTTTTTTCCTTCAAATTCAAAATCATGTCCAGTTTTGGATAAGTATTTATTTGCTAAGCTAAGTATTGTTTCTTTGTGTCTCATTGTTTGTGCGATTCCTATGCAAGCTTGACTATTTTTTATTGTTTTGGTTTCAGCTTTGTAAAGTCCATATTCTTTCTTAATATGTCCTCCTTTATTATAGCAATGCAGACTACATTTCTGCCCTATAAAGAATTCTGTTCAGTTGCTTGGTTCATGTCATGTTGGCAATTACCATATTTTTCGGAGTATAAGACGCACCAGAGTATAAGACGCACCTTAGTTTTGGGAAAGAAAATAGGGGGGAAAAATCTGCCTGCCATGTATTCATCTGGCTAGCGTCCTTAGTCTGGTCAGCTTCAGCACATTATTTTATCCCCTGGTTAGTGCTGAAAAAAGCTTCCAAAGCACAGCTGATAGAGAGAAGCAATGAAAAAAGCCTGCAAAGACCTAGGGCTGAAGAAAAAGCTTCTTCGGAGGGAGTAGCAATGAAAAAAGCCTGCAAATACCTAGGGCTGAAAAAAAAGCTCCTTCAGAGGGAGTAGCAATGAAAAAAGCCTGCAAAGATCGCTTCACTCGCTAGCGCCTTGTTAGGTCTGAAAAGAAGCTTCGAAAAAGCTACATTCGAAGTATAAGACGCACCCAAATTATCAGCCTCTTTTAGGGGGCAGGGGAAGTGCGTCTTATACTCTGAAAAATACGGTATTTGAATCTGACCTTCAAGCCACCCAGCAGGAGTCAATTTACAACTGTTCATATGAATTCAGTCTATTAGTATAGTGTGAATTGAAAGAGAAGATGAGGCAGAAATTGGAGGTGGAGTCAAAAGAGGAACCAGCCTAGAATCTCTACGTAGCCACAAAAACCAACTCCTCTTGAATTCCATTGAACCTTTTCTAGCACCAAAATAGTGTTAGCCATTAGTCAAATAGATTCAAGAATTCACCAAGTTTTATGATGATACCATGGAACATGTGATATAAACGGTTTTTATGGCTAGTCAGTTCCATGGAACTGAATTATATGTAATACAGTTATTTGATATATCTTATAGTCTACTGTATTCTTGTTTGGCAATTTAATGAATATGCTTACATATTTCATTCAGGTGAAATTTCTTGTACAGTACTACGGATAGATTTTTACTAAGTTAAATAATCAGGCAGACGTGTCAAAAATATGTCAGATATCTAACAGCAAGAGCAAAACTATCTTGTTTTTATGCTGAAGGGGAATTAAACTGCGTTGTACAAATGGCAGAGTTCAAGTTGTTTTTAATAATTGGAAAAGAGAGTAATACGTAAGTTGCAATTATTTTTCTTCTGTTTGAGATTATTAAAAAAACAGTTTCGGTTTTTCAGCGAGCAGAGAAATGAGTAGTGGAAAATGAAAAATACAAATATATACATTTGACTGAGAAATGAATGCAAATGGTTATCATGTGACCCCAGGATATTTGCAAGGGTTATAAATACACACCAGCTGACAAATGCCAACATTTTGATTGTGTGACCTTGGGGATGCTGTGTTGATCGTAAGTACAAATACTGGTTGTAAGCCACTTCTTAAAAGTGATGTGGTAACTGCAAATAGTTATTAAAAGAAATGGTTGTAAGTTGAGGATTAATTCAAAGATCTGAAGAGATTTCTTAACATTCTTGGTAGAAGGTATTATTAAATTTCCCCAACACAACCTCCAAGGTCATCTAGACACAAGATACGGTATATCTAGAGCAAGATACATCTAGAGCAAGTGTATGCAAAGACATAAAAATCCGTTGAAAAGTATTTAGGGAAGAAGATAGTAAGAAATATATACAGTAAGCTCATTGTTAGCTCTTATTTTTTGCACGTCAAGATCTAACATAGTCTCTTTGATCAAACTCCAGGCTTTGACTAAAATATAGGTTGACGGGTGAACTTTTGGTGAACCCAGAAATAAAGGATTATCTCTGTATTTTTTATTTTATTTATTTATTTGTCATGCATGTGTAAGATAACAGGTATAAGTATAAACACGATTATGAATACAGGAAATGGATACGGATAAATGGAGACAGTAGGACAGGGACGGTAGGCACGTTGGTTGCACTTATGCACACCCTAGAATAGAATAGAATAGAATAGAATAGAATAGAATAGAATAGAATAGAATAGAATAGAATAGAATAGAATAG
>JANHFT010008990.1:31106-44449 GCA_032467955.1 Pseudoxenodon macrops
CAGTATCCTTCCCCCAGGAGTGGGGAGGGAATGGGGATTTTGCAGTATCCTTCCCCTGCCAAGCCCACCAAGCCACACCATGCCCACCAAGCCACGCCCACAGAACTGGTAGTAAAAAAAATTGGATTTCACTACTGCTTGTTGGAAGTCAACTAGGAAAGTTACAGATAGCGATCACATTATTCCAGGAACTGCAACCATCATTAACACATGCTTGTTGCCAAGCACCCAAATATTGGTTATAGAACTGTGGTGATATTGTAAGTGCGAGGACCAGCTGTAAGTCACTTTTTAAATTGTTGCTAAATGATTGTAAGTTGAGGACTACTATACATACAATTGAATAAAACCAAGAAAGTGATTATCCCTGTTGGTCATGTTCTGTTGTCCATTGTGACTACCATGTTATACAGCAAGGGTGTCAAACTCACGTCGTCACGTCATCATCATGTGATGTATCATGACTTTTTCCCCCTTTGCTGAACCAAGCGTGGGCGTAGCTAGCATGTGATGCATCTGGCCCACAGGCCACAAGTTTGACACCCCTGTTATATAGAAATCATATGTGCATCTTTTCAGGGCAGGGCCCTCCTTAGTCAGTGAATGATATCCTGCGATCTGCCCTTCAAAAACAGGTGGTAGAGCTGAGGGATAGAAAAGCAACGGCAAATGTATCATTTGATGTAATGCAATTTTAATTAAATTAAAGATAGATATCACAAGGACACCTCAACTTGCAAATTATTACACGGTTAAGATTTCATTTGACTTAGATATGGCATGGGAGATGTGTAACTAAACCCACCTTGTGCTTTAGTGGTGTATGAAGACATCCAATGGCCAGCAACAACTCGTTCATTATACTAGGAACTGATGTGACAGCTGATGGGTAGAAACTATTCATATTTTCTCATCTCAAATGTCTTGGTGGCATGGCAGGCAAATATGAGGATGCATAAAAAGAGAAAGAATCTTGCCCTCCAGAGCCACAGGTTTCTCTAGAAAGTTGATGGGATCTGTTGAAGTGAAACCCTCACATTCTTCTCAATCTTTACCTATGTATAAATAAACAATATATTACAGGATTATCCTAGTTTACCGTCACCATATATAGTTACTAAAATCCAAACAACTAGCAGCAAGGAGATACCAAAGCATCTTATTCATTGCTCATATCTAATGGCCATTCAGATATTTGCAGCTTAGAAATAGTGGCCCACTCAGTTCTCAATTGTAGAAATGTAGCTTTATATAAATATTACATACTGGGTTTTAACAGTAATTACAGCATGCTCAATTGACTTCATGAAAACAATGGCAGTCTTAAGAATGACATACAGTAGATACTTTTTTTTAAATGCTCTCATTTTTTTATATGTTCCCAAGTAGTCTAAAGTGGTTGAAAGGTTGGGGACAATGATACCCAACCTTTCAACCCTGAGGGCCCGGTCTGGCCTGGTCTGACCCAGCGCAAGGAGGACATGTGAGTGGTAGGTGCAATGGCACACACAGTTCCATTGGTGTGAGCAACAGACATCTGCGAATGGAGCTTCGTGTGTTAGCAGAGGGTGTTTGTGCTCACCAGAGGTGGGTTCCTAATGGTTCAGTCTGGTTCTACCAGCCCGCTTCAATAGAACTGTTAGCAACCCGGACCTGCCATGCCCCCGAGCCAGTTGCCATGCCCACATGCTGCCATCTTCGATTTTGCTTCTGCGCATGCGCAGAATCTTTTTTAAAGCACTGCACATGCACGCATGCACGCATGCACACAAACCGTGTGCACGGCCGCAATGTGCCCCTGAGCGAACCGGCAGTAAGAAGATTTAGAACCCACCTCTGGTGCTCATGTGTGAAGCTCCATTTGCACAAGCGATGGGCAAGCACATGCGTGTGAAGCTCCACTTGTGTGAGCGGTGGGCTGCGGCCTGGGGGTTGGAGATCCCTGGTCTAAGACACTCAACAAATATCACTATTTGTGCTTACCTATAGTCTTTAGTATGCTTTTTCCCTGTTTGCAAATTTGTTCTATGGTTATGTAACTAGTTTAAATATATATATATTCCACATTTTATACTTTATACTTCAAGAAGCTAAAGAGATACAGCTTGCTATATCTGTTTGGATGGAAGTAACTATGAGCTGAATTTTTGCTGGTCACTAAATATCTGTTTCTCAGGTTACACAATTTGCCCTACCCTAAAAAGCATTAGCAGTAAAAAGTTTCTCTGAAGTGACCATTTCATTTAGAAAGAAAACAACTTTTTTTAAAAAAAAATGAAAGTGCTAGCAAATATTTTTGGGTGAAATTGAATGCCTTAGCTCTAGTTCTGCATGATAAAGTTAAAATATACTTTTACAAAAATAAAATAGCGAGAGAGAAATGTATATAAACCTGAGAGGATTTGGTTATTTCAAGGATAAATTCCATTCCAAAATCAAACTTGTCATCTGGGGAATAAGCTAAAATCCTTGGCATTTTAGAGTGTCCTGTACAAAGCAGACTTTCGTAGTTTTTACCATATGGTTTTAGTTCCTACAAAATTGTATCCGGTCCCTCCTAACTTCCTTTGTTTTTGATACACAATTTATTACAGGAAGAAAGAAAGGGCTTTAAACTAAGTGATCATATGGGAAGGAAACTGTAGTGCAGCCTGAATGTTTTATAGAGTAAAAATATCCCATGTGCATGCACACATACATGAGTACACCAAAGATCTAAGATGCAGGAAACATATTTTTACACATTACAACGTATTTTAAAGAAAAATCTAGTTGAAAAGAAATGTAAGAATTATTTCAGGATAAAGGGAAGGAGGGAGGGAGGGAGAGAGACAGAGGCACTATTTTTATCTTCAAAATTGGCAAACAAATCTCAAATTTAGGCAGACTTGATAGCGTTACTTTAAACTTTGCCATCTTCTTTTGCAAGCAACCAGAATCACTTTTGAAGCGTGTTCACATTCCAATTCCCCTTCCAGTTTAAACATAATGGGGCTTCGGAAATCTCTGCCCCAGCTAATTCATTGCCTTGCCTGCTGGCAACAAGCTGTGACTGATTGGATAGATTAGGCAGTAGATTCATAACATCTATCTATTCCATTTACCCGTTTAAATAATTTAAATTGTTTTTATACCACCCGTGTTGGCTTCTTTAAGTGATTGTTTGCCGAAATTGCTGCTGTCCCTGGACAATTGCCACAAATGTAGGAAAAATAGCCCCGTTGGTAGAATGTATGCATATTCATTCATGGTGCACGTCCTTAGTAGGCAGTCATTAGTTTTCTAATCACTGGGATTTAGTGTCAGTTCTTCTGTACTATAGAGGAGCACAGAGGTGACCTTGGAGAAGGTATGCAGCAACTGTTAATGAAACATGAGCCTAGCCTGGGAAAACAGGAAAGGGTGGAAAAGAAACTGGAGACCAACCTACCTTGCCTTGACCCTTTTTGGTGTAAGAGGGAGGGAGGAGAAAGGCTATCAGGCTCTCAAGATCCTGTTATTATAGCCTGTACCAATAAAATAGAGTCCTCATGGCATAGCCTATGTCTTTTAGGAATAATTGTTAGGCAGAAAAGGTGCTGACCGTTTGCCATCCCTGAATAACATGGCTCTCCTCCTATATTATTTACTTATTAAAATGTTGGCACCTACTAGGAACACTGGTTTGTACTGTATTGCAGTTGCACAGAGTAGTAGAATTTTTATAGATCTGGGATCCTGAAGCTCTTTTTTGGCGCATTCGAGAAGCAGAAGCTGGTAGTTTTCGGCGCAAGAAGCCCGCAGCCGCCGCCTCTTTTTTGGCTTCTTGCAACAACTGTGGTGAACAAATGCGGGCTGGCAGGGAGCCCAGTGGTGACGGCTCAGTCCTGGCTTGCCTTCCCTGCCAGCCAGTCGCGGGAGGAAGGTAAGGTCGCAGGACGAAGAAAGAGGCGGTCATGGGGGAAGAAACAGGGAGATTGAGTAAGGGCCGGGGGCTGGAGCCTCTGAAGGAGGTGAAACAGGGTGACTCATGGTGAAGGGAGAGTGGGCGGTATGCAGGAGGAGTCCTTTGACAGCTTCTGAGGTTAGCCACCTCAGATTCTGGGCAGAAAAGAATAGGTAGAAAAAGGCTGCAGTAGCTGTAAGTTCAATTTCTTTTACTACTGGGTTCTGCGGGCGTGGCTTGGTAGGTATGGCTTGGTGGGAGTCATGTGACTGAGTGGATGTGTCACTCAGTCACTCACAGCAAGGTGCCACCCCACCAAGCCACACCCACAGAACCGGTAGTAGAAAATTTTGAATCCCACCACTGGTGTGTTGCTACCCTTCTTTCCCCTACAACAGCCCACCTTTGGAAAAGAACTTTAGCAGTACTATCAGCAGGGTTTTTCAAAAAAGTCAAGATGGTGGCTGTGACGCTTTAAGCCCCTCCCCTTTGTATGTGTGTTACATGCATGGCAAAACTGGAACAGGGTTTCAATTGCGTGTGTGATATTGTCATTTTCCCATCCCCCCCCAGCCTGCAGATGCCCTTGACCCTTAGAGAAACTGTTAGATCGCGCAGGCAGGCAGTAAAGACACGAGTCGAGTGATAGTCAGCTCTCGGTTTATTGGCTTCAGCTCTTAGTAATCCGGACTGCCTGCTAAGCGCAAGGGAGCCCTCTTTTATGGGATTCCCCTGGCTCGCAGACAGTCACTTCCTATTGGCCGAGATTCCCCGTCGCCAGTTAGCCAACCAGCGACGGGCATGCAACTGTATGTTAATGGCTTGGGAAATTCCCAGCAAGGGATTAGGATATGCCCCGGGGAGGAATGGCCGAACACAACAGAAACTAGTCAGAATATGGCTCATTTTGGTTTGTTTGATTTCTTATCACTGTTTGGTTCTATCAAAATCTTAGCAGATTCTATATCAACTACTTACACTGCTTCAGATTTAGATATTCAGATATTGGGAAAGTTAGTTTGCGCAAGAATAATTAAGCAATTTAACCCCTCCCCGGTTTGCTTTTCTGATTCTTGTAAAATGAGTTTCTTTTAAATTAAAGTAGCTAATTCCATGCCAGCCATAAGTTTGAATACAACCACTTTCAGGAGCAAATTATGATTTCAGTTGACATTTTACAGCTAATGAAAGAAAAAAAAGGCTGGGCACATGATCTACTCATATGAGAAGTGTAATGTCATAGCAATTAGTGCCTGAAAACTAGATTTACTCCTATCCATAAACTTTGGCATTACCCTGCTCATGTCAACAGACAGCTGGTGGCAGATGTTCAAGCACTTATTCTGTCTGGATTGCTGAGATATTCTGGGGCTAATCCTCTAGAGCCAGTGAAGATCAGAGCCCTATAGTCCAGAGAACCTCAGATTTAATCATCGTGCATGTCCTCGTTGGCAATTTGCAGTCTAACTGTTTTTGCAACATGTGGAAAGCAGTGCTGAGCTTGCTTGCTTTACTTTTCGGTGTGCTGGTTTAGGCCTAGTCTCACAGGGTCCCTGGTCCAGGTACCCAGATAGGTCTTCACAACTGTGCCAAAAAGCCAACCGGATCAGGGTCATCCTGATATTTGAATAGAGAATTTTTCCTGAGGGGAGGAGCTACAACCAAGAATGCAAATTTCCTAAATCCTGCCAGCCAACATTCCTTGGTTGATAGGACTAGTAACACACACACATCTTGCCAGACAGGAGTGGATAGGTAGAAACAAGCAAACTGACCCCAAGCCATGACGTGCTTTATAGATGAGAACCAGCACCTTGAGTTGTATTAGTATGGACTTTTTTTTTTATTTAACTGCAGATTCTGCTGTTGATAATCCTTTATCCTTGAGTGGAAGAGGTGCAAGCTTCAAGCCTTTTGTTTCAGAGGAAATATGCCTGTGCTGGATTGCCTTCTTCTATCAGAGGTGTTTTTCAGAATCTACCCACTTTACTATTATTATTTTTAAAAAGGGAAGACAGTCCATGCTGTGAATCTCCATAGACGTCTTTGCTTAAAGTTCAACTAAGAATGATAAAAGTGAGATGGAAACAAGAGAAGCTTAAGTAAATGTTTTTTCAAGCTCTCTTCCCAGGAATTCACAAGAGATTCTTGAAGTCTGGTCTTCTGCCAGCCTAGCACTAGTCTATTTATTAGGGGAACCTGCTGGCTTACCAGGAAATTACAACCAGTTAAATACTTAAACACGGAATCTCCAGAACTGTAAAGCCTACAAACTTGAAATTTGCCACATATGTTCCTTTTAGGTGCTCACTAACAAATAATTTTTTGAAATGACTATCGGAGCCTGAGTATTTCTTATATCATTATTAACAAGCTTTGATGCTAAGGAGTTCTACTCCCCCTCCCCACCTGAAAAGAAATCTGATCCAAATGCAAAACACAAACAGAGGAGTTTCAGTTTCGCTTTTGCAAGCAGTTTTACTACAGAACAGTGGGGCTAAGCCATGCCCACACTCCTTCCTGTCTCCTTCTTACTCACAGAGCAAATACTGTTTGAGTTTCCAAACACCCCTCAACTCTCACACACTAACAGGATGCTAGCCAGATGAATACCAATGGATGCTGGTAGGCAGTGACAGATTTCCCCCCCTTATTTTCCTCCTCAGTTCGGACTAGGCATAGTCTAGGCCGGGTGTCAGCAACCTGCGGCTCTGGAGCCACATGCAGCTCTTTGGGCCCTCTGCTGTGGCTCCCTGTCGGGTGAGCCCACCACTAGCTGGCCCCACCCCTCATCCTCTCAATCACTCCTCGTCTGGCCTGAGAAGGTAAGGGCGAAGGCAGAGATGGAGAAGCGGTAGGGGCAGAGAGGAAGAGATACAGAGAGAGGGGGACAGAGAGGGACAGAGAGTGAGAGTGAGGGTGAGAAACACAGATGTTAAAAGGGTTTTGTGGTTCCTGGTGCTTTTTAACAACCGGTTCTCTGCCCTAATGATCTGCTGTGTAGGTGTGGCTAGGGGGGGTCATGTGACTGGTGAAAGTGAGTGACGTCGAGTTGGCCATGCCTACCCAGAATTTGTGGCTCCCGGTGTTTTCTTTTCTGTGGAAAAACGGGTCCAAATGGCTCTTTGAGTGTTTAAGATTGCAGACCCCTTAAACACTCAAAGAGCCATTTGGACCTGTTTCTGAGAGAGAGAAAACACTGGGAGCCAGAAAACCTGGGTGGGTATGGCCAACTCAATGTCATTCACTCCCACCAAGTCACATGACATCCCCAGCCATACCTACCCAGCCATAGTGTGGCTCACTGTGTTTGCTTTTCTATGGGAAACAGGTATCTCTCTGTCTTTCCCCTCTCTCTTTCTCCTCTCTCTCCATCTCTTTCTCCCTCTCCCATCTCTTTCCCTCCCTCTCCCATCTCTTTCTCTCTCCCTCACTCTCATCTCTACTTCCTTCCCTCTCATCTCTTTCTCTCTCTACCTCCTTCTCCCCATCTCTCTTTCTTTCTCTCTCCCTTCTTCCCCCTCTCTCATCCCTATATTTCTCCCTCCCTCTCTGATTGCTCTCTTTCTTCCACTCTCTCCCCTTCTCTCTCTCTCTGCTGAAGAATTATCGTCAGCCACAGCGGAGGCTTTCCTTCGAGCAACTCTCCTCTCCCTCTCACAACCCCCTGGCTAGCTGTGGCAAGGCCAGGAGGGTGCACACCCATAGGGTGGCCGTCCTCAAGCGAGTGCCAAAGCGCAGCAAAGGCGCACCAGGACAGGTGGGTGCTCACTTGATGGTCTTAATTGGAGGCAAAAAAGACATGGCTTCTCTCCTGCCTTAAAGATCTGGCCATCGCCTTGCCATGTTCCCGTCCTGCAACTCTTCGGCTGAGCAGGGAGGGTGTAAGATCCAGCCCGAAGTGGCAGGAAGCGGAGGCTGCCTTACGTGCAAATGAAGGCTTCACACTAAGCCTCCGGCCATCACATTGCTGTGCCCTCCCACCGCATGAGAGGAGAAGGAGGGGGGAGGAGGAGGGTCACCGGAGAGTGCAGGAGCGAAGCGGCCACATTTGCGCGTAAGGCAGCCTTTGCTTCCTGCCAGTTTAGGCTGGAACTTATACCCTCCCTGCTCAGCCAAAGAGGTACGGAGGGGGGGGGGAACATGGCAAGCCAATGGCCAGATCCTTAGGGCAGGCGAGAAGCTGCATCCAAAGACCCTCCTTAAGTGAATGGCTGTCCACCCTGTGCGCGCCTTTGCTGTGCTTTGGCACTCACTTGAGGAGGGTCTTCCCACGTGTTTGCACCCTCCTGCCCCACCACAGCAAGTCAGAGTTGCCAGAGGGGGAGGAAGGTTGCCCAAAGGGAAGCCTCTGCCAGGGGTGGTGATCGTTCCTTAACCAGCGCCGGAGAATCAGTCCAGTCCACTTCTCCATTCCCGCTGACACCCTTACCTTCTCAGGCCAGGTGAGGTGAGGGCAAGGAGTGGGGCCAGCCAGATGGGACAGGAAGCCATAGCAGAGGGCCCAAAGAGCTACATGTGGCTCCAGATCCCTGGGTCACCAAACCCCAGTCTAGGCTATGCAAATAATGTCTTCTTCGGTAACAGAAACTTAGCTTACCATCTCTAACGAAATAATATAGTCCCTTTTTAAATTACTCATTAATTTTCAAGCTTTTAGTGTCAATTTAATGTGCCCATCACATAGTTTCGTAGCGAAGCAAAGGTATCCAGCTACTAGTGTGGTATTTTAAGCAGGTGAAGAATGGATAATATTGCAAGTGGGAGCCAGAATGTTTCCAAAACAAGAAGTCATGATTCCTTTATGCACAATAACTGCCAGAAATCATTTCTTTTCCTGTTGGAACCATTTGCCCCAGTGAGGAATAGTAAGTAATCAAGAATAATATGGGCGAGTGAAGAGAGATTCAGATTAGTTCCACACATTGGGCTAAGGAACACCACAATGCCAATGCAGATGAAATGATGAATGTTCAGCCTGAAAATGAGATGATTAAATATCAATTGAGAGGAAAGCACAGATGGGGACCAGTCAAAAGAACAACTAAAGTAGCGATGAACAGTAAAATTGTTGGGGACCATAAATGCTGCAAGGGAAAGAAATCTTACTTGTGATGCTTTAACGCTGACCTTTTCAATCTGCTGCTTGGGTGCTTTTTCCTAAATTTTTCATGAAACTGCTTTTTCCTAATTTTCCCTTTCTTCCTGCTCTGAAAACATTATCTGAAAATAGGTTCACACAGAACCAGATAATACAGTAAGCAAATATGCTTTAAATATTGATAATTTTCTTCAACCTGAAAAATATGAGGTGGGTGGTTAAAAAATAATTTAATATGTTTGACCTCTGGAACATAACAGAGAGAGAGAGAGAGACAGATGCAGAAGGATTGAAGCAAGAGACCTGGAAAAAATATTTCCACAGGAAGTTGAGATAACTCTAGATAAAGTCTAGAGATTGGGGTCAAACTAGATCAGGGGTCAGCAACCTGCGGCTCTGGAACCACATATGCTCTTTTATCCCCCTTCTGTGGCTCCCTGTTGCCGGGTGGCTCCACAATTGATTGGTGCAGGTAATTTGATGAAGAGAGTAATTTCACTTGATTATTCATAGCCACCATACTCATCTTTCAGGTAGAGGAAAAAGGATGCCGCACTAGGAGGAGACTCTATGGTGGGGGAACCAGACTTCCACTCTGCTCCAGAATTGAACGAGGGGGGGGGGCTTCCAGTTAGGACCTTTGTGGCTCTTTGAGTGTTTAAGGTTGCTGACCCCTGAACTAGATCCTGTGACTCTCTTCTTTACCATATTTTTATTTTTATTTTATTTTAATTTACAAAGCAGTAACGGCCATGGGGGTAGAGGACAGGAATTCAGACAGAAACCATAGCAAAGCACTTTATCCTTCACTGTTGACTCTTTCTTACAATTCCCATGGAAGCTGTTAACAGCAAAAAATGGCCCCCAGAGATCATAGTATAATCCTGAATCTTATTCCCCCTCATTCAAAGACTGGCTTCTAGGCATTATGCCATGGTTATCAAGTTTCACCAAATAAGCCCCAACAAGCTGAATTAGTCCAACATCAGTTTAACTGCATTTTATAAATTGCAATGGCTGGATATCAAACTAAAAACAAGCATACCCCGTTGTGATATATATGAACCAGATCACACACAATAGTTTTATTTTTAAGAAATGATTCACATCATATACTTCTAAGGAATGCTTGGCCTCATATATAGGTCCTTATCAGACTTTGCTATTTAAGGTCTCTGCCTTCTGTCATAGAAGGGTGCAACTTTTCCTGCAAGATTAATGAAGAGTAAGCAATGTATTTACAGCAGCTAACATTATCTCTCTCTCTCTCTCTCCCCTCCCTCCCTCCCTCCTAATCTTTGGCATCAATATATGCAAAATGTATTCAGCTAGTTTCTAATTTCCTAGATTACTTTAAAAGCTTACATGGATACCTTCATTAGGATTATTGGATCTGAACTGTAAAAATATGGATGATTATTAGGAGGAGGAAATGTGTTTTCCTTGGGATCCTTGGTGCTCTTTGAGTTTGGTTGTTTTCTTGCAGATGTTTCATTACCCAAATAAGATAACATTATCAGCGCTAGCCCTGCTGATGTTACCTAGTTTGACCAATGAAGTTCCTGCAAGCTCAGAGAAGGACCCTTCATTTTAACCCTGAGCTACAAATATTCTCCTTTATTGGAATTATATTTTTCAGTATCTTTTTTGACAATCTAGAGGTCATTGAGCTTTTTTTGCTCTTCTGATCCGGTGGTCTTACTCCCCCCCCATATTTTTCACAACAAGCTTTATTATCCTTCCTTTAGGGATTTTCTTTAAATTGTTTCTCCTTACAAAAAGAGACAGGCTGAAAGAGGAGGCAGATTCTTTAAAACAGAGAACGGAGAAAGAAGCAATGGATAGGCCTGATGGAAATAGCAATTCTCTTCACCATTGTTCTGGCTTCCTACTGGGGATTTAATTTTGGGAATCCTGAGAAAAAGAACAATACTTTGTAAACACTTCCTTTGTAAACTTTTTAAAAAAGAAGCAGATATTGATGAAAAGGACATCATAAATGCATGAGAATGTTGGGGAATGTGTTGAGTGTGTGTTTGTGTGTGCTTATTTATACCATGTGATTTATATGCTACTCTAGTCCTGCCTGACTCTGAAGGACTTATAGACCTAACCCACAATCAATTTAAAACTGAAATATAAGAGTATAAATGTAAGACAATAATCTGTGCTCCTCTACGGTGTAGAAGAACTAGCACTAAATCTTAGTGATTAGAAAATTAATGACTGCCTACTAAGGACATGCACCGTGAATGAATATGCATACATTCTACCAATGGTGATATTTTCCTTTTATTTGTGGCAGTTGTCCAGAGAGAGAGCCACAAATTATGAATCAACTCTCCACAGATAACCCTGTCCAGAGTGAAATATGAAATATTTATGGTATAAGTTGGCTTTCATACCCAAAGTCACTCTGTTCTTCTGGAACCAAGTTGAATCCTATTCATCTCTACACAGACATTCAAGACATAATGAAACCCCATTTCCCTGTTTGTTATACCACCAAGTAACAGCTACGTATCAACAAGCTGCTTGTATCAGGGGATGATCTTACCAAAAGCTTCATGGAGACATTAACTAAAAATAGCAGAATTTTTTTTTTAAAGTGGGAGAATGTTGAACCCTGTGACACCCAACTGCAGAGGGCCCTCAAGGTCAACCTCCTACCACCCTACCTGTGATTCTCCACTGCAAAATAGTGGCCCCTGGTTCTAATCCTTCAAGCGATTCCAGAGAAAGGCCACGATCAATGGTTTAAACGTTTGCTGAGAGATCAAGTAAAACCAGGACAGCTGCATTCCCTCATTGTTTTTCCACCAAAGATCATTCACAACAGTGGCCACTGTGTATTTGGTTCCATCCCCAGGTCCAAGTGTGAAGAAAAATATAAAGTTTAAGGCACAAACATGTTCTTTATTGTTTATTGTATGTTAAAGAACAAATATGTTCATTCACTTCATACCTATAAAGTGGTCAGAGGTAGGTTCTGAATCTTCTTACTGCTGGTTCGCTCAGGATTGTGCCTTGAGTGCATGCGCAAAGCGTGTAAGCATGCGCACACGTGGGAGTCAAAAACTAAAATCCAAGATGGCGGCGCCCACAGACACACTGACAGAATCAGCTCCGTGACATCATCATGGAATTACTACCGGTTCTATAGAACCGGATAGAACCGGTAGGAACCCACCTCTGAAAGTGGTACATGGACACGGTGGGAGCAAAGTTAGTTTGTCAAGAAAGAATGATAATTTTAGCTCCATTTATAGTGAAAGGTAAATCAGGTTGAACTCCATAGAAAGCAGTATTCGACTTACAACCATTAGTGACTGTTTGAAGTTACAAATTACAGCATTGAAAAATTTATGGCCATTTTTCACACCATTTTTCAGCATCCCCATGGTCACATGATCAAAATTAAAATGCTTGACACCTGGCATGTATTTATGACGGACACAGCGTCCGATGGTCATGTGATCACCTTTTGCAACCTTCTGACAAGCAATGTCGGTGGGAAAGCCAGATTCATTCAACGACGGTGTTACTCACTTAACAACTTGGAAAAAAGGCTGGGATACAGAATTTCAGGCGGAGAGAATGAATTTCTGTATATAGCAAAGTATAAAGATGAACCGTGTAGGAGAAACACACTTGGTCTCCTTCAGAATGCCTAACGTTGTTTTCCTTTATTCACACAAGGATGCAGCTAGCTGGCAAGTTCAAAGCACAGAGCTGATGAATGAATCTTAGAGGGAATTCCTGCTGTCAAGAGTAAGGAATGTCTCCCTGTGATCTAAGAATAAACAGAGCTGGCCAACTCTTTAGCCTTCCTTCTGTGGCAGTTCTTTACATTTGTGCAGGGTTTTTAAGTGTAGTGTATTTTATTGCTCATCCTACAGTATGTCACAGAAGTGAGTATACCCCCTCACATTTTGTAAATATTTAAGTAAATATTTAAATATTTGGACATTATCACTTAGGAGTGTACTCACTTTTGTTGCCAGCAGTTTAGACATTAATGGCTCTGTGTTGCATTATTTTGAGGGGACAGCACATTTACACTCTTATACAAGCTGTATACTCACTACTTTACATTGTAGCCAAGTATAATTTCTTCAGTGTTGTCACATGAAAACATATACGTACCATATTTTTCAGAGGACAGTTTTTTCCCAAATGTCATCACTCTGCTAAACAACTACCGTATTTTTCAGAGTATAAGATGCACCTTAGTTTTTGGGGAGGAAAATAGGGGCGGAAATCTGCCTACCAGGTATTCATCTGGCTAGCGTCCTTAGTCTGGTCAGCTTCAGCACA
>JANHFT010008992.1:0-15969 GCA_032467955.1 Pseudoxenodon macrops
TGGATGGATGGATGGATGGATGGATGGATGGATGGATGGATGGATGGATGGATGGATGGATGGATGGATGGATGGGACAGACGGACAGACAGACAGACAGACAGACAGACAGACAGACAGATGGTCTTTGCTGACAAGCAGCATTAGATACGTGCTACTAAGTAAAATGTCTATGGATATTCAAGTCATAGTTGTCTCAAAGGTGCTTTTTCAAGTGGCCTGTTTTTCAAGTTGCCTCTTGAAAAAGCACCTTTGGATCCCTGTGTCTGTGTGTGTGTGTGCATATTCTTCGAAGCAGGTACATGGATTTGGAATATTTGTCTGTTGTGAAAATGCAGCACACGTATATAAAAAGTTTTACACAAGGCGAAAACAAAACCCATTATTATTGATCATTACAATTTTATAGTGTATACAATAGTTCATGATAGCGTATGAAGAAGAATGTGAAAGTGGTAATTTTCCATAGAAAAAGCCTTTGTGATTATTTTTCTGGTAAAATATGGGGAAATATATGATCTTAGCTAATGAGTAAAGTACCTAAAATATAAACTATAATTATGTATTAAGGTAAGCCATCATTTTGAAATCTCACCTGGAAGCCATCAGCTTGAATGGATGATTGATTCCCCCTAAATTAGTGTTAATGGATTTGTATATCTGCTTTCACAAAAGAACTAAGCAGAGAGAGAGAGGTGCTAATAATCTTTTCGTTTTCCCACTGAAGATGTGTGAATATATATATATAAATATTAACTACCCAATCAGCTGTCCTATCATCAGTGAACATCACAGTGAACTGCATCCTGTCTGGGTGAATTGACTGCTACTATTGGCTCTTCAGTCTTACCGCTCTTTAATCATAGCCTGGGCTCTGCGTGAAGACTAAAGGTTTTCTTCTCAGAGAGAACCTGTATGCGAAGGTCATAATTGTCATCCTTTCCAATACCCAGAGCTTTAAATTGAAATGCTGCACACTTTTAACTGTCCTCTAGCAAAGCAGAACTTCTGATAGGTGAAACTCATGAAGTATTTATTAATTCCATATGTCAAGCATCAGCGTGTCAGATTATTTTTCTGTACATCAGAAAAGAAGCCTTCAGACAGATCATCTTAAACATGAGGGCTTAATGTACCTCTGAGTAAAACATGACTTTAATGCAACATGCAGACAGAGAGAGGAAGGGCAGTCCTTGAATTTTACCAGCTGATGAGGCAGATCTCCTGTTGGGAGCTGATTTTAAACAGTATTCATCTGATTCCCAGACATCTTCTAGGAATGTTTCCTCTGAATGTACATTAACTCAGCCTTCCCCCTCCCACCAAATAAAGTAAAATAAATCAAACATCTATAAAGTTGGGGATTAAATGGACTCAGAGAGGAGGTAGACAGTTTGTTTCTAAGCCACTAATTTAATCAGCAGCTCTGAGGCTTTCTGTATTCCCCAGCATTTAAAATTTAAATTTGCTCCTCAGATTTCCACTTTGCATGCTCCTTGAAAATTAGCATTTGTGCTGAATAGCTTTTAATCAGCTCTTCTATCTTTAAAATATATATTTTAAGGCTTTCCCACTTTATGCCCACTTAGTTCCAAGATTCAAACTAGGCTTTCAGTTTTCCTTTGTTTAGTTTCCTTTCTCTTCAATCACAGACTAATCACAGTAGTCTATTCATTTCATTCCTGTTGTTATTCTCAGGTTTCTTTTTACAACAAATTTAGCATGTTCCTTTGGGTTTCATTAATATATTAACTCTTCCTTTTGCATCCATTTCATAGCTCAAAATACTTTTGTAGAGACCTACCTTGCAATGCTTTCATATGCAAGAAAAGAATGGCTTGGTTGATTATTACATTATTTTATTTTTAAGCTCTGTTGCTTTTCTTAAATTATCACTATTTCAGCCCTGCTTTCAGCAAAAAGTATGTAAAGGATTACCTGAACTTTATGGAAACATGTCTTAATTTAACCTTGGATAAACAAACCCACTTAAAATTTCTTTCTTTTACTTCTAACAATCTTAATCTTTACTTCATATATTGTTGTAAGATTTAATGAAGAAACAAAAGGTCTTGAGATTATTGTACAGTTTAAACCAAGGAGCAGCTACAACAGACAAAGTCTTAGCTGATAATTTGACTTGAGAGCTACATAGTATTTTCTTTGATAACTGTAGGATAGCTTCTTTATTAGGACTGCCTATTTGCTTTTTAAGCACTTGCCATTATCACATATGCTAATCTCCTCCTCCTCCTTCTTTTTTCAATTCTTAACCATACTTTTTCTGAAAATTAAATAACTGTTTTCTCTCTTCTACCTTGGTTTATTTTTCCTGACTACTAAATTATTCAAAACCTCAAAATATTTAGCTGGGAGAAGACAATTATTTTACAGTACCATTTCTACAAGATTCCCTGTTGGTAACAGCATATATTATTTATGACACACATCATGACACATGTAACAATCATGATTTCGGCACCAACATTAAGAGAGTAAGTTAGGAAGAAAACAGATGCTTGTTTAATTAGCAGGAACATGCCACACTTGGTACAAAGCCACGTGGTGATCAGATTATTCATAGCTTCCTTCTACATAATTAAAAATTTATCATCCTCTAATTTCTTAATCTCTTTAGAAGGCACATTTACAAAAATCTTGCTCAACATGACTTTAGACACTCTGTGCATTTGTGCCCCCTTTGAATTTATATCCTCAGCACGATAAATTATGTTTTGATAAACGGTAGTTTATAAGAACTGAATCTTATTCATATGGGAGACAATTTCAGACTCCTTAGACTTTTCTGGATGACCTAACTTCATCATGAATATCTGTACTGTACAGGTAGTCCTTGGTAACCTAAAGGTTTGGTCTGGGTTTTCTGGAATGAAGTAAGATAGTCCTTGATTTACAACCACAATTGGACCCAGAATTTGATTGCAAGTCATTCAGTGATCACAATCCCAGTCTTTCCAATTGTAGTTCATGGATGAGCAGAGGAAGAAAGCTGCCTGCTGAAAGAGGCTGTGCGCAGAAGGCAATTCTTATCCTGGGCTGGCGAAAGGTGGGGAAAGGAAAGGAAGGTTGGCTCTCCAGCCCAACCTGATGGTTCCTCTCTGCTCCATTTGTGAAAGGGAAGTTCCCCACTGCGCCAGAAAAAGGAAGCACAGCCCCAAATATCCAAGCTTCCTTTCTCCAGCCCAGCATGGCAGTTTTCATCCCCTCTGTATGCTAATCTTTGGAATTGTATCATTTGCTAACTTTCCAGGCAGAAGGTTTAGCAAATGCAACAGTAGAAAGTGGCTTTTTTTTTAAAGCTTTCAGAACTACTGTGAGAAGAAGACTAGCTCTTGCATTGTTTTTCAAGGCAAAAAAAAAAGGCTGTGGCTGGTAGGGAGACCCTTTCTTCTGTTTAGAAATATCATGTTAGCTTTCTGTCTGGGAAGCTAGCGAACAAGATGTTTCTCAATGGTAGAAAGGCTGGAAAGAAATCTGGATCTTCAGGATGCAAGCTTCTTTTCTCCAGCCCAGTCCTGGCATCCCCTCCTATGCAAGGAAAGGGACAACTCCAACGCTGGGCTGAAAAAAGAAGCTTGTATCCAGAAGCACACACACACCCAAATCTTTTCCCATTCATGCAAGGGACAGGAAATTCTTCCACAGGTAACAACAGTGTGTAACCTTCCCTGCCAGCTTCCCCATTGACTTTCTGGAGAAGTTGACTGAGAAGATTGCAAATGATCGCAGGACGCTTGACAAGTGGTTATACATTCAAATAGGTTGCCAAGCACCCAAAATGTGATCACATGACCATGGAGCTGGTAAGGCAGTCATAACTTCAAGGTTGAGTCATAAATATTTCCCCCAAGTATCTTGTAAATGGCCATTAAGTGATTAGTCATAAACTGAGGATAACCTGCAGTGTAGTTGTTAAACTTCAGTGACTCCATCCATCTACCTCATTCTCTGTCGTCCCCTTCTTCTTTTGCCCTCAATCTTTCCCAGCATTAGGCTCTTCTCCAGGGAGTCCTTCCTTCTCATTAAGTGGCCAAAGTATATGAGTTTCATCTTCAGGATCTGGCCTTCTAAAGAGCAGTCAAGGTTGATCTCCTCTAGGACTAACTGGTTTGATCACCTTGCAGTCCAAGGGACTCACAAGCTGAATGGAGCCACTGAAGCAGTAGGCATGGGTTTAAATGGATTCCAGAGGATGGTAGAGGACAAAAAAGCCTGGAGAAACGTTGTCCATGGGGTCACGATGGGTTGGACATGACTTTGTAACTAACAACAACAAGTTGTTAAGCATTGTATCATGTGACTGCATTGCTTAGCTATGGCAATCCCAGAAATTCCAGTTGCCATTGCAAACCCAAGATCAGAAAATTGTTAAGTGGGAATTGGTGGGAGTCCCAGGTAAGGAGTCTGGAGGTGCCAAGGTGGTGGGGAAGGAGAGGGCCCCTCAGAGAGCTGATGCAGACCACATGCTGTAATGTTACATGGTCACTGAAGAAATTGACATAAGTCAAGGACTACTTGTAGTCCCTTAATGACTAGACCATTTTATTTTATGAATAAGTTCTCATGCAGACATATTATAAACCATACAAAAAGAGACTGAACAATTTAAGAAAAAATACTTCTCATAGCACTTTACAATGACTGCAAATTGTAGTTCTGAGTCCACTTTAGTGAATAGGAGACCTGTTTAGTTTGAACAGTACCTCCCTTCTCAACCCCCATCTGATTCTGCTCTGAACTTGTTCTGGGGTACTTTGTGACTAGTTTCTAATTTTTTGCTTGCTTGTTTGACAAATCTCATATCCTATTTTCAGACATGGCAGTCACTTATGGAGGGAGGAAACCTTCTAAATTACAGATAAATACATGAAAGTGTTTGTGTAAGTAAGCATTAAGATAAGGTAATTTTCAAATAACTTTCTCACTCTAGTGAAAAATATCACACATATACCTCCACTCAGGAAATCATGAGTATTAATCTTTGTATAGCTGATATGGTCTCACAAGACCCAGAAGAGCTACAAAGACACATCCAAGAGCTACATAAAGCAGGAGAATCATTTGTCTTAAAAATAAACATGAAAAAGAGCCAGGTTAAGTTTCATAAATTCACCAAAGAAAGAAAAAAAACAATTATATCTGGAGAAGAACTAGATGTAGTAGACCACAACATATACCTTGGCCAATGGATCTCAGTGGAAGATGATACCATAAAGGAAATTGAACAGTATGGTTGGCACATATTTGGCAAGCTAAGCATAATTTTCAAGAACAACCTCTCCCTATGCTGAAGAGAAAAGTTTTCGATCAGTGTGTGCTCTAACATATGCCGGTGAAACATTGAGACTAACCTCATAATCTATACAAAAGCTACGAGTGGTGCAAAGAGCCATAGAAAGATACATACTTGGCATTACAAGACAAGATAGAAAGACCTGCACATGGATTAGAGCACAAAACAAAGTATACGATATCATCAAGAGAGTAAAAGAATTGAAATGGAAATGGGCTGGTCACAAGCAAGAAGAACTGATGGTAGGTGGACCAAGGCACTCATAGAATGGATCCCACTTAATAAAAAGCATCCACGAAAGAGATCTAAAACAATGGTTTTAGGATGGACTACATCAGCAATTATTGGTGGTCCAATTGGCAAAAGAAAGCTCAGTATTAGTTTGAAACACAAGGAAGAGGCCTTCATCCTGCCATGGATAAACAATGGCTAAAATGATGATGATGATGACGACAATAACTGATATAAAATCCTTTTTACTTCCAATTCCAATAGGAGAATGACTAAATTAGCATTTTCAAAAACATTTACACTGTTTTTATTGCTGAAACTACTGCTTCTGCCAAGGTCAGCACTTGAATTTGGATAAGTGTGAAGAATTATACAAGATGTGATTTCAGGACTGCGATGCACAAATAGAAAACTGATCAATTTTTTTAAAAGCTTCCTCTCCTAAGCAGCACAATCAATATCACAATGAAGCAATGCTACTTTGGAAGGGGGGGAAAAGGTGCTTAGCAGAAACCTCAATGTGTTTTGTACTTTCTAAAGAGGAAAATATATTTAAAATCTTGATAGTAGCCACCTTGGGTACAGCCAAATATATTGCTTCTTTTTTGTGATGAATCTGTTCATTTATATAGAATGTGATAACGGCATCGCTATTTTTAGTACCTGGACCAGTCTTTGTGAGAAGATGAGGATATCAAAAGTTCTGTACCAGATAATTTGGAGGTAATTGAACTCTGATGTGCTTCCTGACCTTTTCCAACTGTCTGCAATTGCAGTGCTGGAGTCGTTCATCATTTTTCTCCCTTCAAAATGTTCTTTGCCACTGCTATTGAGAGAAAGAATGCCCCATAATCAGGACACCTCATAGAAAAACTTCTGTTCATCTCTAGATACAATGCAACTTGGTATTTGCTAAAACCACTCACTGATCAGATAACTCTTTCCACATTTCTCCAAACTGAATGCCTATTTCATGCTGTACTCTAAATGCATTTATAAAAAAATAAAGTGAGCAAAATAACTAACAATTGACTACTGAATACCTTCAACCCACTTGCTAGAAGTCTTCAAAAAGCTGTGACTAAACTGTGAGCACCATGTGTCAGTGTTCATAAATTGTGAATAATTTCTAATGTCTAAATTTCATATTGGAAATGCAACCATATGAACGCTAATACAGTCACTCCACCTTTAGCGACTACCTCGGTTAGTGACCCAATATGATGGAAATAAATGATGATAAAAATCATTTTCTAACTAAAGCATGCATTTACAACCAAATTCTGTGCACCTGACAATACACACCAGAGTGAGTGTAATTCTGACACAGCTGTATGCTGATAATTTGTGTATTGACACTTAATTTAAGATTTGCAAAATACTAGCTGTTTGCCTAATGTACTTGGCGGCTGCCGTGGCAAGCCATTTAGGAGCCCCCACATCCCACAAATTCCCCAGCCTTCAATTGAAACTGATTAAGGTCTGGCCAGTTTCAGGCAGCAGATTCTAATCAACTAATTAAAGTCATAGAACTGAGCTTCTTGCATTTGTAGAGAAGCACTTTGTTGTGGAGAAAAACAGATATGATTTTAAGCAATTTCTTTGCCCTGTGAGGGGGCAAAAAAGAGGGGAGGTCAGTCACAGGACATTGTACAAGAGAGGTTTATCTGAATGAGATGACGGCATCAACCAGTGATCTTTGCAGTCTCTCTCTCTCGCTCACACACACATATCCACAGTCACTTGTTCACTTAACAACCATTTTGCTTCATGGCCAACTCACTGGAATGGAACACAGTCACTAAGCAAGGAGAGAATGTACAAACTTGAGAACAAATGTTCGAGTTCATTTATTTTATTATTTTAATTATTAACCAAATGAATATAATTTAGGATGTTATCTTATTTAATAATGGCATGCAAGAAGGTTGAGCAGCAGGATGAGGCTACTGAATGTTACATAATGGCAATGGGATCATCTTCCTATTAGTCCAGTGAAACCTGTCTTGAGAAGTTATATTGCACAGTAGCCTCTTGCACTATGTTAATGGAACCTTCTCTTTGGGGGCAAATTATACTGTTTCTGCCGGAACGTATCTGTGTGGCCTGTGTATATTGCAGTAAGATACATGACAGAACGTAGTTTAAGTTCTTCATTTCATGATATCAAATAAATAAACCTTAGGATGAATTAGAGTAAGAAAACAGAAGGGAAATAATGCTATTTCAATTTATATATTACAGAAAATATTCAAATGAAAAAATGAAACCAGGTATTTTAATGTAGCTCAGGGGTGTCAAACTCCCCACAGGGCTTCCCTGGAAACAGCGAAGGTCCAGCCTGTGGGGCCTATGCCAGTGAAAATGGAGCTCGGGAGGACCGTGTGTTTGTATGTTGTTTATGAATGCCATCTTGCTTTAGTTGGTATTGTTTATTATATTACTATTGGTCCACCTCCCAGTTGGAGTCAGGCAGTGTCTAAACTGAATAAAATATAATAAAATAATAAATAGCCTTTATTCTTTATTCTCTTGAATAACATTAGCTCCTGCTGCTCAGATATTCATTTCTCCTACCTAATAGCTTTTCTATCCATTATTGTAGAGACATCTTGCTTTTTACTGAACAAAACTATAGATTTTCTGCATAAATAAATGCATACATAAATCTATTTCATTCATCAATTCTAATAAAAGTGCCCACCTTTTTTCAGTCCTAGGAAAATACAGTACTCCCAGTGAACAATTAAAATCTAAATTCCTCTAGAAATTATCTCAGCAGAAAATGTTTCCCTTGACTGCCTTACTCTTTGTAAAGTTTACTCTTTGTTCTGTGACTAACTAGAACCATTGAGTTGATCTTATCACCCATGGTCTATATCCATGATGGCGAACCGATGGCACACGTGTCACAGGTGGCACATGAGCCGTTGCCCCAGCTCAGCTCCACCGCACATGGGCACCTACCTCTTGCTGGCCAACTGGTTTTCAGGTCTCTGCCATGCATGCGTGGGGGCGCGTACAGCAGATGCACGTGAATGCATGGGGGTCACACATGCATGGGGTCACATGCACATATGGGGGTTGTGCATGCATGCGTGGGGGAGGGAGAATGTGGGAATCACACCTCCAGTACTGTCCATTCAATCATGCAATTTTAATCTTCCCATTTTAGTTCTATCAATCTTGCCAATCCTAATAATCTTCTTTCATTGGTAAGAACCCCCCAAAATGTGAAGAAATTGCTGTAGCAACAGCAGACATAAGCATGCTGTCAGTACCAAAAAATTGCTGGTCTTGAAATGATTTCAATCAGGGTTTTCCTCTCTTTGTTAAAGAACAACTTCCTTGTTTGTCAAAACTAAATTCAGATGGTTACTCATGCCCTGATTACTTATTATAATATGCTCTACATAGGTCCGCTCTTGAAGACCATCTGGAAGCTACATCTGGTTCAAAATGCAGCAATATGAACAGTAATGGGTGCTTGTTAGTGTGCCCATGTGTCACCATTGCTATGTGAGCTATATTGGTTGCCATTTGATTTTTGAGGGCAACTCAAGATGCTAGCTACTACCTCCAAAATCCTATATGACATAAGGTCTGGATATCTGAGGGACCACTCATTTCTAATTGTTTCTGTCCACTTAGAATATTCTGGCAGATTGGATATGGTCCAACTTGTCGCTATTAAATATTATTTCATGAGAGCAGGAAGCATGCTTGCTTTGTCCATCAGGAAACCCCCTCCTCTCTGAGGGAACATCACCCCAAGGAAACTCTTAAAACCTGGCTTTAGACCCAGCCTTGGGGTTAATATAGTGTTGTAATCTGGGGAACATGTTCTGCTTTGTTTGATCTGTATCATTTTGGATTGTTAAATTTGGGCTTGTTTTATCTGTTTTTGTGGATTGTTTTGTATAGCAAAGTCCATTGAAGATGGACATTTGTAATAAATTTAAATAAATATGTTTCAGTCTATTTTCCTTTTTTGCTCTGTTGCACATTTCGTTTTTCACTTAAAGAAAGTTTGCAACTGGATAACTATATAGTGAATACAGAATCAGAAGAAATATTCAGTTCAGAAAAAGACAGAATATGAGACGTAAACTCTTGTACTGATCTCTGGGAAAAATAATCATTGTATTAATACAGCTGGTTCTTTGAGTTAACGTACTGGCTATTCTGGTACAAGATTAACTTAAATGATGGAATTTGCATTCATATTCATCATTCAAAACTTGCCCTTTCACATTGCTATCCAAATATATTTAATGAACTAAAAAGAAGTGCACAAAGGATGATGATGCATTTTTCTGAGCAGTGTAGAATTTAATAAAAATCAGGTTTTGTGTACCTTGACATAATTACTTTAAGGTATCCACTGGATATTGCATATTTGTCATAACCAATATATTCCACCTGAGATGATCAGGAAGACTGAGTAGCTTTTCAGTATTGGTAACAAATAATCTGAAATTCACATGAAATACCATTATCACAAAGGAAAAAATTTATATTTCAGAATAGAGTAAAAGAAGAAAATTGACTTCTCCATCATTTTTTGTTCAAATATGATACATTTGCTCAGATGGCTAATAGCACTGATTGTTGAAAACATTAGTCCTTTTAAAAAAAACTGAATACTGGTAGCCTTCAGGTTACAGTGGGAATTGGAACTGGAATTTCTGTCACTGAACAATGTGATTGCAAAGTGTGACATCATAGGACCATGTTGCTTAGTGATGGCAAATCCCCATTGTCATCGTTAAAAGATGATAATGGATCAGTAATTTATGTGACCACAGCTTCTACCTTTCTGCTGGTTTCCAACAAGCAAAATTCATGGGGAAGCCTGTCGGAAGTCAAAAGTCACAACAGATTGCAAGCAGGCCAGTGGATGGGTGAATGCTATGGAGCGCAGCCAGACAGTGTGACCATCATTAAGTGTGAAATAGTTGTCAAGCACCCAAATCATGATCACATGACTATTGGGGTGCTGCATAGGAACTTTGAGAATTGGTTGTAAGTACCACTCGTTCAGCGTTGTCCAACCTTGAATAGTTGCTGAATGAATGGTCGTTAACCAAGTACCACTTGTAGAGTACAACTATCAAAATGAAAGCAAAAAACTCAGCAACTATGCATTTTGGATTGATTTCTGAATTGATATGCAATAATGGAAGTTAATTAAGTCTCAGTTTTAGTTAAAATGTATCTTTATCAAATTAGCCTATCAAATTAGGCTTTTGCATTTGGATGGGAATGGGATAAAACACAGGTCATCCTTTTTTTTTTTTACAGTATTAGAGAAACAAAAATGTTTTTCATTTTACATGTTCATTCTAAGATTGGATTTTTCAGCTGCCATGGAAGAGATATTTTTAGGGGTGGAAGAAAATTTGGGTCAATCAGAATTTCCATATCATCTTCCAATGCTGGACTCACTGCTACTGTATACAGAAGGATCTGAAAAATCCATGTATATATAAAACCCTACACATCTTAGAATTCTTGTACTGCATTTTGCAACTAAAAAAGGGTTCATTTTAAAATATATATACAAGAAACCCTCATCCTCCTTGGAAAATATTGTTCTAAAATTATATTCAAACAAGAATATATATTGGTAGTCAAGGTAGTCCTTGACTTGCAACAGTTCATTTAGTAACCATTCCAAGATATAACAGCACTGAAAAAATGACATCACCATTTTTCACACTTATTACTGTGGCAGCATCCCATATTCACAGGATCGAAATTCAGATGCTTGGCAACTGGCTCATATTTATGACAGTTGCAGTGTCCTGGGGTCATGCAAGCACCTTCTCTGATCTTCTGATAAGCAAAGTCAATAGGGAAGCCAGGTTCACTTAACGACCATGTTAGTAACTTAACAACTGCAGTGTTTTTCACTAAGCAACTGAACTTTCTTGTTTTTTCTTTGAAAACATTTTGCTTCTCATCTAAGAAGCTCCTTCAGGTCTAAAGAACAACCCTCAAAAAGGATGCAAATGACCAGCTGTCTGCAAGGAATATACCGATAAATCTTTCCATTCCCCATTATCCTGTCAAAGCTGAGGAAGCTTCTTGGATCAGAAGCTAAATGTCTTCAAAGAAAAAACAAGGAACTCCAGTTGCCTGGTGAAAAAGCACCTTTTGCTTTTTTTTGAAAAAGCAACCATGACCTGTATGACTGAGAATCTGTACTTTTTACATCTGCAGTGATTCACTTAATCATTGTGGTAAGAAGGTCATAAAATGGGGCAAAACTAACTTAACAAATGTTTCACTTAGCAACAGAAATTTTGGGCTCATATTTCAGTCTATAAGAAGAACTTTGGCAAATAAAAATATCCTAAGCATATTTTAATTTTCAAATAGGAAACCAATGAACCTTTTCAAAATGTCCAATTTATCATCATTCAAAGCAACAATGAAAATATATACAGCATGTATGCATGCATGTATATGTATGTGTGTGTGTTTTTGTGTGTGTGTGTATACATACACATACATGTATAAGCGTGTGTGATAACTACCTTCAAAAATCATCTTCAGCTTTGAATTCAGTAATGGTATGACTTGTCAAATAAACAGACCTGAGTGTCTTTTTCCTGACCCATTTTTAAGATTTCAGGGTAGGCCCAGGGGTGAAATCCAGCAGGTTCTGACAGGTTCTGGAGAACCAGTAGCAGAAATTTTGAGTAGTTTGGAGAACTGGCAAATACCAGTTTGGCCCAGGAGTGGGGAGGAAATGGGGATTTTGCAGTATCCTTCCCCTGCCACGCCCACCAAGCTACGCCCACCAAGCCAGACCATGCTCACAGAACCGGTAGTAAAAAAAAATGGATTTCACCACTGGGTATTCCCAATATGATAGTTCAACTGGTTTTTAAGATTTCATATCTATTCATAATGAAAGTATTTCAAAATTTATCTTATATTACATGAAGTCTGTCACATAATATTTCAATGATCAATCAGATTTAAAGAAGTCTATTATGCTGTTCACTCAGGCCTTACATTACTTATTTTGTTTGAATTGCTATGACATAATCACAAAACTCTTTCACATTATTTGATCTGTAATGGTTCGTGCATATACCCACCATACATTTTTAAATCTGTCCAATGACTAATAGAGGAAACCAAAATATATTTATTTAGCAATAAGCCTAACCTTAATGAAACTCACTTGCATGAATATGTCTAAGTCACAGGGAGATACTTATAGGTATAAATCTCCATAGTTAGAGTAGGTTAATTATAACATAAATTGTTATACCAATAGTGTTAATTCCCATAATTTAACATTGCAGGAAGAACAGAAATAAAATTGTGTCATGAATGTTTAACTTCTTCGGTACATAAGACAAAACTGCTAAACTACCAGCAATGCTTGATTCTATGAAGTACCAAAATACATGCAAAATTCTTTATTCCCAGCTTCCTATGGAAGTGAAGATAGATGAACAAGATTTGGCCTATCAACCAAATTATTTTAACTTATTTCTTGAAATGATTTGGCAGTCTTTATTGATAAAATGAATGATTAGACCATGAAAGCAACAAATAGCTAATGCATAAGCAAGCGGAGGAACAAGTTCTCAACTAAGGAAGCAATACAAGAAAGAAATATAAAAAACTCAATATGTCAAAATACTTATTTTAGTCTTCATTTAATTAATTTTATTGTAGTCTGGGTAACACCTGTTTAAAGTTAACAAAAAGTTAGTTATAGGCCACCTGCTTGCCCATCTCTCTCTGATCTATCAGAAACCAGACAACTTGTTCAGCTTAAAGTTTGGTGGGCTAGTATAGTGACTATCTATACCCACCTATCAAGCTATCTGAAGAAGAGGTCCTTCAGATAGCTTGATCCCAAGCTATTTATTTGTTAAAGCCTAATGCCAGCAGTGTATCTTAAACTGGACTTGGGAACAAATGGGATATTAGTACAAATGATACAAAATAGATTTAATAGAAGGGGAATCTTAAGCCCTATAACACAGGGGTCTTCAACCCCCGGATCATGGACCAGCACTGGGCCATGGCACATCAAAAACCAGGCAGTGCAAACAAGCAAAGTTCCATCTGTGGAATGCAGACAGTATACAAAATCACGCCCCCTCTCGTGGAATAGTCTCTGTCCATGGATCCAGTCCCTGGTGCTCCAAAGGTTGGGGGCCGTTGCTATAACATTTCAGGGGCTGCAGTCTGCATCAATTGTCATTTCTGCTTTGTTTTCAATAGCAGGCCCATATAAATCACATTACAGGAATGAAGTGACTGAAAGATTTTAGTAGTGTTCTAATAAGTAATTAAATGTGCCAGTCTTTGGTTTAATGTCTAGTATGCTGTCAGAATGTTATCCTTCCTTGTAAATTACAAGTCTTGCATTTCATGAGGGTGCTGAATAATATGACAAATATTCTCAAAGGAACACCAGTTAGTGCCTACCTCGACTAATATTTTCTGCTTTGATTTTCCCACTTTCCTGTAGTAAGTTTCATCTCTCATTGCAAGTGTTAATGCAATACACAAAGAAAACATTCATTATCACCTATCAATGTTTATTTTAGTGGCTTCAAATCTTTCAAAAACGTCTGAGTAGGCTGAGTGTGTGTGAGCATTAAGAATTAACACCATTCATCCTGAACAACAATTTAGTTAATCCTGTATAATGCAGGATTATAGAGATGTGGATAAACTAATCCTTTCTGATTTCCCTTTCTAGTTTTGACTTCCTTTTCAAATGGAAATCAATTATTTCAGTAACAATGCAAACAAATACATAAGAAGAAACCAATGCATTGATTTCTCCCTTTTAGATCATGGCTCCAGTGTTTTCACTATCAACAAAATACGTTCCAATCAGTAGCATTCAAAATCCTGTGGATTCATCCTATCTTGAATTTTGAGTTTGGCAAAATTGTTTTGGAAATGTTTCAAAGCTTGGAACAACTTGTCTCAAATACAAAACATTTCCAAAATGGCACAGGGAATTGTGAAACAACTGTTTGGAACTCAAAAAAAGGGTAATTTAAAATGGTGTGAATTCAAGATGTTTTGCCTACCCCTGGTCCAAGATACAAGTAGTTCTCAAGTTACAACCATTTGTTTTGTGACAGTTCTAAGTTACAACAATATTGAAAAAAGTGACCTACAACCAGCCCTTACATTTATGACTGTAACAGTATCTTCATGGTCACCTGATCAAAATTCCAACTCTATTTGGACAAATTGAAGGTTTATTTCATCAGCCTAAATCCTTCAAAAACCAATCATATTTAACTGCATTCTAATAATTAAAACAGTACACTTTTATGATTAAAGGATGCACCATCAATTTCAATCTCATGCAAGCCAAAATACAGTCTAAGAAAGGATTATGACTGAATTATACACTTGTTACTGTGAGGTCTTACATTTATTTGTGCATTACAGTTCAAAAGTCTAAAAACTATGTGCTATTACTTGAAATGTATGTATATATCTCAGTCCGCAATAATATAGTTATAACTACTCATTTGGGAGATAGAGGCCAACAAAGTCTATTTGATTTTATTATCAGTCAAACTTTCTGCACTGATTTGCAAGTCTGAGATCTTGACTGCAGGTGCAAAGAGTCAGAAGATAGGAGATTTCGAGGTGAAAGGTAAATAGGAATGAAGCCTGAGCTGCTCAGGAATTAGCAAGAGGACACCTGGAAGGTAAAGCACTTGCACTGCAATTATATAGGAAGGGTGTATGAAATTCCTATACGAGTATGGTAGTTTAGGGGAAGAGAAGACTTCTGATTAGTGGTAATCTCAACTTCCAACCTAAGACATGGTGGTGCAATGGTTAGAGTGTAGTACTGCAGGCTACTTCTGCTGACTGCCAGCTGAGTGCAGTTCTGCACTTCAAATCACACCAGGCTCAAGGTTGACTAAGCCTCCCATCCTTCCAAGGTGGGTAACATGAGGACCCAAATTGTTGGGGGCAATATGCTGATTGTGCAGACTGGTTAGAGAGGGCTATAAAAGCACTATGAAGCGGTATATAAGTCTAAGTGCTATTGCTATTTCAATAGTTTGCATATTCTAGGAGCCCAGTGGCATACTGTTAGTGCCCTTGGTCTCAGGTGCTGATGCTTTAATGCCAGATCTGTCTGCAACAAAATGGTGTTCATCTATGATTTGGTGTGAATGGGGCAGTAGATGTGGCATGTATTATGAAAATGTGGCTAGATTATGATGACAATATTGTTTTGCTTCTAGCTAGATTTTTGATTTGGACTCAGTCTCAATGCCTAGGTTGGGGGCATGGTTTGGATCCTAAGGAATACCTTATCTGCGGTCAGGGATCAGAGATGGGTTCCTACCGGTTTGGACCAGTTCTATAGAGTAGGTAGTAATCCGCTGGTGACATCACGGTGA
>JANHFT010008993.1:1357-14730 GCA_032467955.1 Pseudoxenodon macrops
TTGTTAACTTTCTGAGCAGTTTGGCAAACTGGTTGTTGGAAGAAATCATTAGGGCAGAGAACCGGTTGTTAAATTACCTGAATCACACCACTGCATGTAAGTCTAAATGCTATCGCTAAACAAATGAAGATTTTGAAAAATCTTCAGTTCTGGCGTGATTTGCATGGGAGAAAGCTGTCATTTAGCTATCCAGATTCCATGTCAATGAGAGCTAGATGCAGTGCTATCCTTTCTATATAGTGTTGAAATGATATGAAACTCAGTTGACCTTTTTAGCTACGTGCAAAACTTTGGCACTTGTTCATTGATCCCTCAGAATTTTGAACTGTGCCACCCTGCTTTAGCTATCATTTTTGTTTTTCACATGAAGAGCAGCTTTCAAGTGATATTTTGAAAGTCCTGAATATTTTCAATTCTGTTATGTTCTGCTCAGGCTAATATATTCTCTCAGAAGAAATTTATATTGATTATTGATTTTTTTCCCAATTAGAAGCCCAGTTATCCTAGTTATCTGCTTGTCTTTTTTTTGCAGGCACTGAAAGGAGACATTTACTAAACATAACTCGCATGATGTTGTACAGAATCTGTTCCCTAATAATCAGGCTTGCAGTTTATGCAACTTTTATAGAACTCCTCAGCTGTATATCTTCTTTCTGATGATATTGCTTTGTTTATATATGTTATTGTGTGTAAATTCCATAAGGCATTTCCCCCTTGTGGCTGTTATCAAGAAAATCCTCTTTTTTTTCAGGATCAGACCAAAAGGCTATTTATTCCAGGATTCAGGATAATGATCAATAAACACTCAGGCTTTTAGATTCTGGAACTTGCTGTCCAAGTTGAGAAAAGCTGCAATAAATGATGAGGTGATAGAATGAGTGGCAGCTTGGGATGCTTATGGAAAACTCAGTAGCAGGTTATGAAGCTATTGTTTTCTATCTGTTGCTTTTGGTAATTAATGAGAATCAAAGAAAGAAAAAGAGAAATAAATATTACCCTATAAGAAATAAAAATGTGAATTAAAATTACTGGAAGAAATATCAGCTACCTTTGATAGGTTAATCATAGCATGGTGATGGTCAGGAACAAGAAAAAATTAAGGAACCTCCAGTTGCACTCGGAAGAGGAGAGAGCAAAAGCCACTCTGTTGTTCAACACAAAGAAACCTATGCAATGCCAACCCAATGCAAATAGGCATAAAGCACTGAAGAAATAACAGACTTTATCTTCCAAATCCTGGCTTTTCCTTGATAGATAGCTCATGACTCTATAATCCAACAGAATACTTCAGCAGAATTATAAAAACCATTCAATTGAGAGATAATTTATGGTAACATCAACAACAATATAGGATAAAAATGCTACATTATTCAGATATATCAGAGAATCTAATTGCTTCCTCCTCTTGTGCTGAATCCACTTGCCCATTCTGCCTTCTACTATCCCCAAGAATTTTAGAGTGCCCTACTAGAAAAAAAAGATTATAGCTCATCCAACTAAATTGCCCCAGACATGGTAGATGGGTGAGTTAAAGAAGAATCAGAAAGTAGATTTTCCTTTTACCCTTTGGCCCCAAAATTATCCATTACTGAATAAAGTGAACAGGGGCTCAACTCATATAGGACCTCAATATGTCATCTTTGAAATCAGTTTTGAAAGCATTTCTATTTATGTTTCCTCTTTTCCATTTAATTATAAAAATTGTAGATGGATTACAGGGATATTTTGCTCTGCATTCAAAATAAGATCACATCTTTATAGTCTAGCTTGCAATTGGCTCAAACAATATGGAATCTTTACTTGCCCCTATATCACTCCTAGCATGAATATAGAAATTACATATAGATCTATATGTGATCATAATCCTATATAATCCAGTCTAATGTACCTTGTCCTTTTATGTACACTAAGAGCACACGCACCAAAGACAAATTCCTTCTGTGTCCAATCGCACTTGGCCAATAAAGAATTCTATTCTATTCTATTCTATTCTATTCTATTCTATTCTATTAACATAATCACTTTGAAAGATGATTCAAAGAAATGGATTTTAATATCTATTTTGTAGGTAAGGGATTAACTAAAGAAAACAAGGATGCCAAATACCCTGTTCTCAAACATAGTAAACTAAGATGACATCAAATGTAACTTGTTTTTTTTTAATAGAATGTCTTCTGTTCATGCTATCAATTAAACACTCATCTTAGGCTACTTGGATAGAAAATACCAAATTGCATAGCAAAATTCAATAGTATAACAAATAATTTGCCATTATTTAAAGAAAAGGATAATGAGAAGATGATTCTCTATCTATTCAGACAGAGTGTAGCCAGCTGGATTTATTTATAGTAATATTTGGTAGCAAGGAATGAACCGTGATTGAATGTAAAAAAGTATATTTTTGATGAGTTAAAGAGATTAAGTAAAATCAGGCAGATTTTGACAGAGAATGGTGTGTAAATGAGAGGCGTTATCGAGAGGAATCTGGCAGCTCCATTTTTGTTATGGTGAAAAATATCAGTATTATTTACTAAGAAGATTAGGGCTGAATTGGAAGAGAGGCTGGTTGTTGTATGGAGATTGAGATAAGATAAAGGATTTTTCCTTCTCTGCGCAAGCCAAATGCAATCCATATACGACTGTTATCTCTAGCTCAGGCCTAGCAGAAGTATATTAAGATGTACATTATAATTACCAGTGGCAGGAGTAGATTTCATAAAGACTGTTTCAAAACCCTAACAAAATTTTGCTTTTTAATTATATTACTTCAGGAAGAACATTAGGTAATTGTAACAGGAAAAAAATAAACCTAATAATTCAAAATGATTCATAGGGAAATCTCATCTAATGTGAGAAAGCTTTTGCCTGATTTGTATTTGTTTTGCAATTCAATTTTGTTTTGGCAATAGAACTGCAGACAATTGAGATTGCTAAATGCTTGCTTCATTTCCCCCCTTCTATCCATAATGCAAGATTAGCAAGGATTGAGGGAAAGTAGGGGGTAAATCCTTTTTCCATGACATAATTAATTAGTTCAAAAAACAACAACAAGCAGCATGCTCATAAATCACTCATATACACCAAGGATAGATTTGACTCTCTCATGTCCTATAGTAGTAAATAGTTTGAACATTATTCTTAGATACTACAGAAATATTGACAGACAAGGTTCAAAAGTGTACCTCAGTGAATACTTAAACTGATAACTATCCATTGATTTCCTGGGCTACATAAACAATCTGACTGTTAAGACTTCTACTCTCAGTAAATGCACTTAGAAATTGCTACTGAAACTACACCATGTATACTCAAATATATGTTTTTCAGTATGATTATATCATTTTGTGATGCATCAATATTCTGAAAATTGACATCTATCTCTTCACTAGCAAGTTAGAATAGAATAACAGAGTTGGAAGGGACCTTCAAGGTTTTCTAGTCCAATCCCCTGGTAGGAAACCCTATACCAGTGTTGGCGAACCTTTTTGGCACTGTGTGCCAATACAGGAGCGCGTGCACGCACATATGCACCCCGTTTGCCAGAAACCAGTAGAGCCTGCTTCTGGTGCCAGCCACCTGGTCTTCCGGTTTCTGGTGTGCATGCGCGCACAAGGCCAGCTGGCCAGTGCTTATGCGCATGCCGGAAACCAGAAAAGTGTCAATGAAGCACCTCCCCAGCCACCACCTAGAAAAAGTCAGTGCAGTCCCCTCTTCCAGCCCCTTCTGCCAAGGGAGCACACCTGGTTTCCGGCTGGCATGCCTGTTACGCTGGTGCCAGACAGAAGTTCCTCCAGCATGGACTCAGGTCATGCGCAGCCCTGCCACCCCAGAAGAGTAGCCGCGGTAGCGGCAGGGCAAGGGGCAGGAGCTATCGGATGGCTAGGGGCGAGGGCAGTTCTCACGCTGTTGCTTGCGGCTGGGATGCTGGAGGAGAACCACTGCCCCACATTGCCCCCCTTCTGCCAAGGGAGTGCGACTGCTTCCTGGCTGGCACGCCTCTTATGCCATCACCAAACAGAGGACTCAGCTCCTGCACAGCCCCGCCGTCCCAAAAGAGTAGCAGCGGCAGCTGCAGGGTGAGGGGCAGGAGCGGACAGCCAGCCAGGGATGAAGGTGGTTCTCACGCTGCTACTTGCAGCCGGGATGCTGGAGGGAACCTCTGCCCCCCACTCGCCTGCCCCTCGCCCACCCCTTCTTTCCAGCTGGTGTACCTCTTACACTGGCACCGGACAGAGGAGTCAGCTCCTCTGCAGCCCCGCCACCCTAGAAGAGTAGCAGCAGCAGGGGGAGGGGCAGGAGCGGAATGCCAGCCAAAGGTGAGGGCGGCGGCAGTTCTTCAGCATCCCAGCTGGAAATGGCAGCATGAGAACCATCCTTAGCCAGCCGGCAGCTCCTGCCCCTTGCCCTGCCGCTGCTGCTGCTCTGGGTTGGCATGATGATCCGAAGGCAGCCTTCCCTCCTTTCCTTGTTGTTCTGCTGCTTTCTGGCTCGCGCGTCTGCCCAATGCTTCCTGAGAGCCTTAATCGCCTGGGCGCCTTTAAAGCAAGGCTCTAGGAAAATATTAGGGAAGCAGGAATGATCTCTCTCTTGCCTTGCTGCTCTTCCTCTCTTAAAGTTTCCAGGGGTCCCTTTCATTGCCTTAACTTTTTTTCCAAGAAATCGTGACAAGGAAAGGCTTCATCTCCTACTGCCTCCCACCTCCAGCCCCCTTCCATTCATTGATAATGTGATCTTCAAGGGTGATCAGGAGATGGTTCTCCAGTTTTTGCTTCTTTTAAAATGGGGAAAAGGTCTGCCGGTGAGTTAGGGTTGAGGGAAGGGATCCCTCTCTGTTTGAGACGACCAGCTGGCCCTTCCCATTCAGGAAGTTCACCCTCACCCCAACACTGCCTGCCCGCGCTCTCTCCTCTTCTCCTTGACCTATCCATGGTCCTTTTGCTTCTTGGACACCTGAAGCCCTAGAAGCTGAAGAGAAAGGCAGCTTCCCTTCCCGGAGGATTAAGCAGATAAAGATTCTTCCTCTCTCCGGCTTGCAAGGGCTCTGGCCGCTCCAGCAGTTTAAGTGGGCTTCATTCCGCTGCCTTTGTGCCCATGGGGAAGCGAAGCAGTTGGGCTACTTTTGCTTTGGGCCAGCCCAATGGAGGCGGCCATTTAGTTTAAGTGCTGTGTGCAAGGCCCAAGTGGAACGTGGGGAGAGGTTTTTTAGCAGGGTGTGGGAGAGAGAGAGGCTCACCGAGCTCCTTCCATCTCTCATGGAGCAGGAGTCGCAGTCACAAAGACAGAGGGAATATTTGTTTTGTCTGCTGAGGGCAAAGCGAAAGCACAAAAGCCATCCTGGAACTGACGAATTTCCCTGTTTTTTCTTGCTCTTTCTGGGCCCGGCGAGAGCGGGAATTGATTTTTTTCTTCCGCCCCTTTGCCACAGAACACTCAAAGCTCTTTTTGGGGGGAGGGAGCGCAAAGGGAGGAAGGTAAAGTAAATTAAGAATTTTATACTCCGGCCAGCGCGTCTCTTACCTGGCGCTGGACAGAGGTTCCTCTGGCGCAGACTCAGCTCCTGTGCAGCTCCTGCTGCTGCTGCTGCTCTTCTGGGGCACTCAAGCTGGCACAGCACTCCGGACCGTGGACATGCATCGGTGCCATAGGCTGGAGGGCCATGGCCATACAAGAAGCCCGCTCAGGCAGGGAGGGAGTGAAGCCCTGGCCTGCCCATCCTGGCCGACAACTCTCTCCCCTAGGAAGCGACCACCGCGATCCCTTTTCCGAGTCTTTAGGCACACAAGCTGGTGCATGCACGTGCGCCAGAAACTAAACCAGGTGGCCAGAGTGCATGTGTGCTGGAAACCAGAAGATAATCCTCCCAGCATGCGCATGTGCTCAAGGCAGCTGGTCTTTCAGTTTCTGTGTCTCCAGCGCATGTGAAGATCAGCTAGCTGGTGCGCCAGAACCCGGAAGAGGAACGGCTGATGGCTCTGCATGCCGGGAGAAGTGGCTCTGCGTGCCACTTCTGGCACGCGTGCCATAGGTTCGCCATCATGGCCTTATATCATTTCAGACAAATTGGTGTCCAATCTCTTCTTTAAAGCTTCCAGTGTTGGAGCATTCACAACCTCTGGAGGCAAGTTGTACTATTGGTTAATTGTCCTCACTGTTAGGAAATTTCTCCTTAGTTCTCGGCTGCTTATCTTCTTGATTAGTTTCCATCTATTGCTTCTTGTCCTGCCCTCAGGTGCTTTGGAGAATAGCTTGACTCCCTCTTTGTGGCAACACCTGAGATACTGGAACACTGCTATCATGTCACACCTGGCTATTCACTTTGCCCCTTCGCAGTTGCTCTGACAGTATTCTTCTTGTGAATGCCTATAATGTTTCATATTTAATTTTCCCAAGAATAAATACAAATATAAATAATATTCCTTTGTTAACTTATTGAATTGTCCTTTCTCGCTAGAAAATGTAAACTGACCTGCAGAATGATGTTTATATTCTGTTCCTTGAGGAAGTTTTAAATAAATCTAAAACAACATTGTCAGTCAGATTTTTTTTTTTGCAACTCTGAAGTTGATTTCCTAAACTAGACTTTCATACTGTTTCCTCATTCAGATGTGTTAGATCTGTCAAAATTCCTAGGCTTTATCTAAACTGGCTGGGGATTCTGGAAATAACAGTGCCAGCATGTCTAAAACCTATCTTGGTGGGGGGAAATGCTTTAAAAGTATATGGATATAAAATGCATATATATACCGGTATATGCAACAATTATTTGAGAAGACTTACTGAGTTTGTTCTCATAAGAACCATGCCATGATCGATAATGGCCTCTGTGGCTAACTTTACTAAGGTGACCACATATTTAAGGTAACCCACATATATCCCCCAAGTAAAGGAGAGGAGAGGAATGCAGATTACTGACCACATATCAGAATATACTGGTAATAGCTACATTATAGGTGATGGGAATTATAGGGAATAGTTAAATAGGTTTACAACTAGTCAAGACTTAGATATGCCAAATTTTGATGAATCTTTGATAGTGTGCCTGCCTTAATACATAACAGCTGCTATGGAATGAAGAATTCAAAGTGCTGTTTAGCATACATTTCAATTTCACTTGGACAAAGGGTTCATAAATTTGGATTGACAGAATAATAATAGAGCAAGGAGAAAATATCAGTTTGACAGTTGAACATTATCGGCTGGTAAAGGCCAGATGTTGATCTTTTGGTTTGAGTATCTGAGAGAACAAAGGTGAAAAATTGATGGCTGAAATAACTGAAAGTTTTTTAGGGAAATGAAACCTTACGTAATCAGCAGAGCTCTACATCTGTTTTTAAAAAGAGATCCAAGTAGATCAGGAAAGAGATCCAGACACTAAATCACTCTGGAAGCCAAAGGCTAATATGGTGTACTCACTATAATATGTACTATGTATTCTGCTTACATAGTAAACCAATTCCTAAAGGTGGTTAACTAAAGCAGGTTGCTACGTTCATATAAATTATTATGCACACAGAATGAATCATCTCACAGCTTAATGTATTGGCCTGATTCACACAGCACACTAAAATTGTGGCTAGATTGTCATAACATGGGCTACAAATCATCCAACAGCTTTTTCATCTAGTTTACCAAGTTGTGCAAACAGAGACAGACTTGAAAGCAGACAAAAATTCTTGAACCACATCACTTCTCCGAGTATAAGAATGGACTAGAGAGAATTTTGTTGAACACTGGTTTGAGCAAAAAGTCACTGAGAACCAATTTTTTAGAGAAGATTTGTTTTTGGTACTAGGAAAAGTAACGTCTTATAAAAACCTAAGGAAAGCTATTCTACACTATACATGCAGTCCTTGACTTATGACCACAATGAGACATTTGTTAAGTGAGTTTTGCCCATTTTATGACCGTCCTTGCCACAGCTGTTAAGTGAATCTCTGCAGTTGATAAGTTATGAGCCTGGTTGTTAAGTGGCTTGCCCATTGACTTTGTTTGTCAAAGGTTGCAAAAGGGGATCACATGACCTTGGGACACAGCAATGGTCATAACTATGAAAAACGGTCATAAGTCACATTTTTCTGTGCCATTTCAACTTTGAACAGTGACTAAATGAACTGTTGTAAGTTGAGAACTACCTGTATTTGTATCCCCTTATTTACTGCCCTAAAGAATTCCCTTATTAAATATTGCAATTCTCTAGATCTAGAAAGTTTCTCTACTGGTTGTGTTAATCTCACACTTTTGACAAAGGAGCTACACTTTCAAAGTTTTATAAGATTAAATGATCTTATTTGGAAGGGGAAAAAAGTAAGATCTACTTGAAAATAGAAGAATCGAGATCGCTACTAATTGGATAACTATATGATTATGAAAAGGAATAAGATACGGGGGAAAGAAAAATGCATACAGTATGTGGGGCATTATAGTTATTAAATCAATCAATCCATGTTTATTACTGTCACATCAAATTTATTAAATATGTGTGTGGACCTATGCGTTAACATTTGCATCTTTAAAATAACATAGGGACACAATCTGAAGCCCAAGGATGTCCACAGAATATGATCAAAACAGAGAGCAGCGACATACATTAAAAAACTGGCGCAGCTTTGATCACATGTTGGGGCTGCCATGTTGGCCATTTTTGATCGTACTCAGTGGTCACCTCTCGGAAGTCCAATGTCATCTACAGACTCCTAAAACCTTGAGTATGTCTTCCAAATCCGGTTATTGCCACTGAAGAATATATTTAATGTAACAGGAAGGGTTCATGCAATAAATGCAAAATAATTACATTACCTCTGTTTAACGTAAAGGCAGTTGAATCAATTGGTTTGTCCTTGCCCCTCTCTTTTTAATGTAGTATGGCCCCTTAAGTCCTCGAAGGTCAGTGGGGTCGTCAGACTTCCAAACCAAAAGTTGCCATGTATGTTTTGACTCAAAATATTTCTCAAGAATAAAAAGACTATGTTTTATTTTGATGCCTTGTCTAAAACCATTCAACGAAAGATTTATTTGTCTCTTTTTGCAATGAGCTTTTTCTATAGTGATTGTTTTAATAGTGCTGCTCCGTTTGTTGGTGGTAAAGACAAGTAATTGGGCTTGTTTTTCGTGGACGTCTGCTGCTTACCTGTTTAAATCATGGTGTTATGTTGTCAATGTTTTTAAAACAGTTTGGCTGTAACGTCCTCCTTGACTCTGTATCACATGATATGCAGCACATAAATTATTCTGAAATGTACAAATTGCATGAAAATAATAATGAGGCCTTCAGCTTTTGACAGTGGATTATTTATTAAAATTTACTTTTTCTGAGAATTTTTTAAATCTAAATTCCAGGTTTCAAGTGTTTTCAGTTTTAAAAAAATCCCTTCATGTGCCATTTACCAGAACATCTTATATTCAGAAGTGATAGTTCACATATGAAAATCTGATTAGAGACTGGAGTGTCCTTTGTCACTTTTAAAATAGGATTATTTTTTTATTTATGCTTATGATACCCAAGTATTAAATAGACTTACTATTAAAAGTTGTCATGTTCAATTTATTTTAAAAAATGTTCTAAAAATCAGTCAGCTTTAATAAAATCCTTATGTTACCGAACTGTTATTAGTCCAGTTAATTTCTCATATCTTAGTCTTTTTCATTCCACATCAATTAGCTGTTCAGATTTCCATATGATTGAAATCTCATGCTTTGTGTTTTTCATAAATGACTGATTTAGAATATTTATCTTCCAACTTCATTTTCAACAATATAGTTTTTAAGACCACATAAATATAAAATAAGCTCAAAACATTTGATACTATGCAACCCAAGGTGAAAATATGGATGCAAATATTTGGATTCAATTATAACATTGAGTTCTCCCTATTCACACATCATGTATGGAATAATTGTGACTGGGACTCTTTGAAAATGTCACTGCTGTGATCATTTCACTTTTGGACCAAAGCATGCAAGGAGCAGAATAACTCCATCATACAACATGAGGATGAAGGGAAGAGATTCTAATTGTGCTGAACAGTACAACATCTATTATCTTCATATGGGTGGGGGGGCGGAGAAAAGCAAGAAAGGAACACGAGGGCAAATAATTCATCTCAGATGTTTTTAAAAGGTTAATTGACTAATAGACAAATTGGATTAAATATTAACATGTGGATTAGTTTCATTGCTGTGCAATACTACATGGTTTAAACTGAGTAATGATTTTTGGCCAAAAGGAGATAGAAGTGGAGGGGAAAGGATTACAAATGAAATTATCAGCTGAAAGAGAAAGAACAGTGGGAGATATAAAATGCCCGCGTAAGAAATCTTAAAATAAATAACTCTTTTGCCATGAGAGTTGCCAGTTTTTATTAATAGATATAGATACAGATAGAAGTCTATTTGACCAGCGATTATTGGGACAAAAAAATTGGGTGCATGAACTGTAAGAAATGGGGGAGGTTACCAAATAAATAAATAAAATAAATGGATTATACTTCATTCACTGTTAATTTCTCAGTGAATACAATCTAATGAATAATTTTTAAAAATCATCCATTATTCTATATTGTGTTGTTTTTAGCTATTCCAAGGTGGGGGAGATGGAGGAACTGATTACAATGAGTAGCTTTTATTTCTCTCCAGAATAATGAGCATCTATGAGAATCTTGGGGAAAAAGATAGAAGGTGGTTGGGAACTTTATGTCTCATTTCACAGCCACTTCGGCCAATCACATATAGAAAGTAAAATATTTGTCGGAGGAAAATATAACATTCCTCTCTCCAGTCTCACACTGTCTTAGAATAGTATGGCCTAATGATTTTTATTGATGTCTCAATGGTTTTATTCAAGCTCTTCATCAAAGAGGTTGACTACATTAGGGGCAGATCGTCTTATGTTTGGTTATGGTGGTTCTGCTCAGAGGTGGGTTCCTGCTGGTTCGGACTGGTTCGCTAGAACCTGTAGCAGGAATTTCCCCCCACTCTCTGAACTGGCAGCAACAGCCACGCCCCTGAACCAGTCCTCCGGCTCAAAATCGGTGCTCCGGCCTCAAATTGGCCAAAAAACAACCCTCTGCGCATGCGCAAAGCCTTCTGCGAATACACAGAGGGTTTTCACTTGGAAGTGACACGGGCGCATGCAAAACACACACTTCCGGTGCAACTCCGAACCGGTAGGGAAGGTAAGTAGAACCCACCTCTGGTTTTGTTCCTGTTTGTATGACTATCTATAGAAATTGTGCTGAGAGATTTCTGGTCAACCTCTGAACAATTGTGCTTTGCAGTTCTGCAAGATTTCATGTTATTTAACATGGAACCATTGAGATCATTGGAGGATTAAAGGAGGCTGATACCACAGAACTAGCTCTTTTTCATCAGTCCAACTGAGGTAAGATGCCTAATCAATTTATTGCCATGATGCTGTACTGAACGAGTTGTAAGACCAATGAACTGAAGCTGAATCCAAAGGGAAAAAATAGCATCTGTGCTATATTTTATCCATCTAGGTTAATGTTTTGATTTTGTTCTGTGAAAGGTTGTAGTCCCTTCATAAGGCATTAGTTAATTATTCTAGTGATGGTGATAGTCCTCTCTCATTAGACATACAAATATCTTATGTGGCATGGAGTGGTGCTAAATAAAACTCTCTAGTAATGCCATTGATGGAGCTCAAGCCACAGAAATTCTTAATTTCGTTTTGACAATTCATAAGCATATAAGCGGTGAGGTTCATTTGGTAAAAATATTGCTGTTACAGCACTGACAGAAACTGGCACTAAATCTAATTCATTCCTGGGTGTATAATCAAAGTTCTGCACTATAAAAATCCCCTCCCGTATTTAGACTACAGTATCAGTACCTTCCAATATGTTCCTATCTGCACCGAATAATCATCCTTAGAAATCATGCTCCAAAGTTCTCCATTTATATTGAGATTTAGTGCATGACTGCTTTGGGGGAGACGTTCTTCCCAAGGCACTTTTATTCTTCCAGGCCTTTTATCTCTTATTTTTATCTTAATGCTGGTTTCCTGGAAAGCCTACTGAAAGCCGCCAGTGATAGATGGTTGGATTTGGTTGGAAAGCTCTTGTTTAAAGAGTAAAACTACCTTTAAAGTTCTGAAGCATTATGGGAAATGTTAAATGGCACAGACTCTGGCTGCTATCAAAATTCAAGGACACACTTGGGTAGGGTGTACAGTGTAGAAGAATCCACACTTGGGACTTTGAAGAGAGCCTCTCCCAGCACTGTTTATATATATATATATATATATATGACTCCTTCTGCAGTCAAAGCTTTCTTCCCCCAACTGCATTTTCAGAGACTTTTCTCGGATATCTTGAGACTTTGTCAGATAATCACCAAGCTTCTTGTTATTAACTCTTCATCAGATGATATCTTCCCCTATGCTTCAGAGATACCAGTCTTTAATCATCTGAGAGAGTGTACTTTGCCCCTAGCACTGTGAAATTCCCAACATGCTAGTGCAGCTAAAGCCAGCCCTTTCCTTGGTTGAGTGCGACAGATTGTTTCAAAGCCTTAACACTGTGCCTTGGAATTAAGTCTTGTTTATCATAGTTTCCTCGCTGTTACTTGAAGCACCATCTGTTTTCATGCCACTTGAACAAGCACAGAGTATGATGTCAGAGTGGTCTGACCCTCTAATGTATGACCAAGGTTATAAAAACTGAATTCTGGAAGTGAATGTCTGCATTCTAATACTAGGCTTGTGCCATTGCCCCACAGGACGGACTCTTCTGATGATCTAGATGAGCTGAATGTGAATAGAAGTACTGTACATATATGTGGCAAGGGAGAGAAAGGAAAAGAAAGCAAGAAAAAGGCAGCATAACCTAGGCAAACCTCATGACTATATGTGTGTAGCATGCTAAGCGAATGTGGGCAAGGCAAATTATTTAGATGAAGGGATAGAAGGGGAGCTCAAGATACAGAAGGACTTTGACAGACTGGAACACTGGGCACTATTGTTACAGATTTTATGTCTGCCTTGTGTGCAGCTTTATTCCTGTTTAGCATTCATCTACATTGTTCTGTGATTCATTTCCTGCCTCTCTAGGATTTACCTCTATCTGTTCCTGTGAGGCACTTCCTGTTCCTATTGTGTGTATATCGTTATACTCACCATGACAGGTATAGCGTTTTAACTGCATTTTGATTAAACAACCTGAAAGAACTATCTCACAAAATGAAATTCAATTATGAGAAAAGTAAAGTTCTACATTTAGGCAAGAAAAATCAAATGCATAGGTATAGTATAGTTGGTACCTGGCTCAAAAGTAATAATTGTTACAGGGATCTTGGACTAGTTGACAATTACTTAAATATGAGCCAGCAGCGTGCTGCAACTGCCAGAATAGCCAACA
>JANHFT010008995.1:6781-21005 GCA_032467955.1 Pseudoxenodon macrops
TTTTTTTTTTTTTTTTTGTAAAGGAGACATTTCCTTCAAGAATTTCATTTCAAAAATACAAGATGTCTGTTACTCCCGAATGTGGCTGACCAGAGGTGGGTTCCTACCGGTTCAGACCGGTTCTACCGAGTAGGTAGTAGGCCGCTGGTGATGTCACGGAGCTGTTTCTGTTGCTCCGTGGGTGCCTACATCTTTTTTTGGATTTTTTTTTTTGAAAAAAAAAGTTTTTTTCGGATTTTTTTCTTCTTCTGCACATGAGCAGAAACCGAGTTTCTGGCACTGCTCATGCATCGCCATCTTGTTTTCGGCCTTTTTTTCTGGGGAAAAAATTGTTAACATTTTTTGGGATTTTTTCTTCTTCTGCGCATGCACAGAAGCTGAATTTCCGGCACTACGCATGCATTGCCATCTTGTTTTTGCCCTTAAAAATTTTTTTGGTTTTTTTTTTATACTGAGCATGCGCACACGCATGGCGTGCCCACGCGGTGCGACCCTCCTGCAAGGTAAATTAGAACCCACCCCTGTGTCTGACCCGTGTTTTCTCTCAGACTCTCAAATTGGTGCCATTGCAATAGGTTGACAACTTCTAGGATGCCTAGGAATTCTGGGATTTGTAGTTGAGAGTTGGCCATGCAAGGAAAAACATCTAGAAGTCATTTTAAGGAAGGTTGTGTTAGAGAGAACAAGATGGAACCGTTTCTTCTAATGGCAGAAGTTCTTGGCAGGCATGTGGATACCTGGGCTGCAAAACTCCTCTTGACCAACAAGTTTTTTTTGTTTCTTAGCTGCCCTCTAGTGGTTATCTGGATTTTTACAGCCCAGAGATTACTATATAGTCTTACCACTGTTAGGTACGGTTCTAGATTTGGAGAAAATGTTAATAAATCTATCTGCTATAAGAAGGAACAAGATGTGCAAGTCATTTCCTAATAATAAATTCAAAAAAATACTGATTAGAGAGTACTAAGTTCAAGTAGTGTTTGCTATGAATTTTTTGGGAAAAAAAGTTTATTGGTATGACCTCATTTCATTGACCCCCCTTTTGTCACTTGGGGTAGGGTGTGTCTTTCCTTTCTCTAGTTGTAATGAGTGCTTCTAAGAATAGTTTCTGCTACTTTATTTTTCCTGTTTAATGTTATTCTGGAGGAAAAGGAGCTGTATGTAGAATCTAGGGGAGTTACAGTAGATAAAAGACTGTTTTGTGGTGATATAATATTCATGGCATTTGCAAGAAGAACAATGTGATGGTTGTTAGGACATAGGGGCCAAAATAATCCTCCTCCTCCTCCTCCTCCTCCTCCTCCTCCTCCTCCTCCATCGTGGTAGATTGGGTTTGCAGTAATAGAACCAAGGCATGACAAAACATTGCTGTTTTCCTTCTGTATCTCATGAGCTATATTTCTGAGCAAACTAGAGGGCCCTTAACTATTCACCAAGCTCACCTTCCCCAAATCCAAGCAGAGGAGACATTGAAACCGCCAAATCAAGACCTCGGAAACGTTCATGTAAAGCCAAGTAGATCACGCATCAAACACATCACTCCAAAAAGAACGTCATTTTATTTCTAAGGAGGCGTCCAAGAAAAGAACTTGAAGCAAGAAGAGGAAAAGAATTTGGTACCCGGAATCTTGTGGTGCAGCTTGGAACGTGGCTTGTGAGAGCCAGAGTATTTGCAGGTACAAGAGGTTTCATCAGCGCTTCCTCCCTCAAGCATCTGGCCCCAGCTTCTGCCTTGTCAGCCACATTTATGATGTGTTCATAATTAAATGTCCATGGTGCTCACAGTATGTTGACCACAGAGGGGCCATAAGCAGTAAAGATAAATGAGAGAGAGAGATGTAATATTGTTTCACTAGTGGGCCTCATCTGATGTTCAAGATTGTCACTGATAATTATTAATATGTGACCTGGTTGAGTCTCTACGCGAACCATCACCATTTTAATAAGAGAGTGAACTGTCTTCGCACAGCTCTGGATTCTGCTGTATCTGTGGCTGCTTTTCCATCACTTTAATCCTGTATTTCTGAAGTGGGGTTTGAAATAATAATTTTAAGATATAAAGATTATTTAAAGTTTTCATTTTTTTCTCCCACCGTAAATCTATATCAACGTTGTTGGAGGCTGGGAAGGATACGGGAAAACACTGTACTAACGTACGGTATATATAATAATGGACAGGCTATGCAACATTTGACGCTCTCCTGAATGCTGATGTTGTCTGGGAATTCTAGGATTTGTAGTTTTAGCTCACCAAGTTTTGGAAAATTGATTGATCACGGACAGGATCCCATTATGGTTATGGAGTAGGGCATCACCTTTCCTGGTTTATTCAGGCTTTCAAATCTTTTGGCTGCTGTTGATTCTTAACGTTTCTTTTTATCATTATTTTAATGGTTGCTATTTCTGTAATTCTGTGCTACCTTCATAAATGACTTAAAAGTGGTTTATAAATTAATAATAAACTAAAGTCCTTATGAAATGGGAATGTTGGATTGCTGGGAAAGAGCTCACTGCAAGAACGTATGGAAAACCGTAAGCATGAATAGGCAACCGATGAGGAATGCAGGGAGAGCTATTTGTAACTAACTAACAATATTTCCAGACAAAGGTTGTTTGCTTGGCTTGATTCAAAGGGATTCATAAACAACAACCAGAAATCTAGGTTTTGCAACCGACACTATGTTTAAAAGATAAATTATGACCTTCCTTTCCATAACTCTATCTTTGTTCATTATGATAGTGTCTACCATTCTAGTTTCCCCTTTCTGAACTGGTCGGTCTACTACATGTTAGCCACTGGTGGATGGATTTCAAGCCAGAGGACCGGTTCAGGGGTGTGTCCAGCCAGCCAGCCATTGCTGCCGGTTCGTCGAACGGGGGAAAATTCCTGCTACTGATTCTAGTGAACTGATCCGAACCGGCAGGAACCCACCACTGTTATCAGGCCACAAGAAGGTGCCTTGGACCATTCCTCTCTCCGGTCATTCTCAGAACTAAACTGGATAAATATTAAGTGAATAGCTGTTTTCCATGCTGGCCTATGGGATTTCAATCTTGTAATGGACTGCACATTGTCCTGGTAAATAGGCCTTGTTGTTCAGTATCCTTGACCCAGCCGAATGAAAGTTTGTTGTCTTGTAACATGGGGAGGTATGATATTGCTAAGTACTGGCAACCAGTGTACAGGAGTGGGATGCAATGTGCCAGAGGTGATCTGTATTACCCGGAAGAGTTGTCCATTGACCATTTGGGTGTGTGGGAAAATGGGTAGGGAAGATGGCAGGAGTAGTAGAAAAAAAGGGTAAAATGGGCTGGAACCAGAGATAGCATTCAGTCAGTTCTGTCTGGTTCTGGCAAACCGATAGCGATAATTTTGAGTAGTTTGGAGAACCAGCAATTACCACCTCTGCTGGTCCTGCCCTCCCGCCACCGCCGTTCCCGGTCCTATATTCCCTTGGTTTTTTTTTTTACCTCAGCTGATTCGTGCAGCAGAGCGGATTGCTGCGCCTCAGCTGAGCTAAACAACAGCTCAGCTCACCAGCGTGACATTGAGGGCAGTCTCAGAGTGCTGCGCGCGCATCCCATTTGCATCCTGGAATGCCATGTGCATGCACGGATGAGCGCAACATGTGCGCACGCTCACATTTTTGGTGGTGGGCGAACCAGTAGGTAAATTGGCTGGAATGGGTTAAATTTCAGAATTAGCTTGGATTGCTCAATAAAAATAATCACCAGAGTAGGCTAAGGAGATCTTGTCTATTGCTCCTGGAAATCCATTCTTTTATCCAAAGGAAACAAGTGTGATTAAGCGGAAGTGGGAAGCTTAACTGCTGATCTACTACTGCTTCCCACTTCAACTTGACCAGTGCATGGAAAATACTAATGATACATATTTAAGCAACGTGCTCATAGATCAGCTGTAATAGTAGCGCTGCTACGTGAATAAAAGTAATTATGCTCATTAGCATGATGAACAAATATGCAAACAAACATTATTAAATGCCGCCATTTATCAAAAAACAAATAGTGGGACATTATATCTTGGTCTGGAAGAGGCAGGCAAGCGTTATGTCAAAGTTTGCCTGTCAGGATGGTGTGTTTTAGTGTGCCCGATTGACACTAATTGGTGCAAGAGGAGGCGGAAGAAATTTAGAAATATAATGTGGCCTCGAAATTGAAATTCCGAATCACCGTGCGCTAATTACGACTATGTGACAACCAGGGGATAACTTGGTGCTTTCAAGTTGGAAGGCTTAGACAAAGGAATATTATGGAGTTCATCATATTCAGGGAAGGATGTGTAGGTATGTGCAGGGAAGGTGACCTGTCAGATCAATATTTGTAGTGCTGAATGAATCATGCACACCTGACAGGACATAATTCAATGTTATATCCGCCAGCTCTACATGTATCCATCTTAACGTGTGCATTAAATAAAGCCCAACCCCATCCTTTCTTCTCCTCTCAAATTCATTATCTCACAATAAACAAAGACAATTTAATTTCTGTGACATGCTGGGCTGAAGCTCCGCTTTTAAAATTTACTCAGTCTTCTTACTCCCTCTGCTGAAATGGGTGTTATCCTTCTCAGGATAATTCTGTTTGCATCACTCACATGAATCCTTTATGTGACAATCATATTCTCTCCCCCACCTCCACCCCGCCAATCCAGCCATAATGGAAATATTGCCTCAATGCGCCTTATGTGTTATTGTTACAGATGCATCCTGCAGTTCTCAATCTCTTTGGGGCAACTTTGGTGACTGTTAAAAGAAGCAATAGTGGTTTGTTTGTTTTTAAAGTTCAAGTTCTTATTGTACTAAAGAATTCAAGAATTGACCTGTTTATCCCTGGTTAATATGGAATTATACATGTCAGGTAAAAGGAATTTAAATAAAACTTCTGACTATTTCACAAAGAGTTTCAGGCTATATGTACCTTCTTAGAAATCTCACCGAATTTAGGCAGGTTTACTCGGGGGTAATGTATATAAACTTAAAAAATAAATTTCAGCTTTAATTGAATACTTCTGTGTCAGTTTATTATTCAGAAGAACATTTTAATAGAAATGCAAAAACACTTCCCTCACTAAGGTAAAAAAAAAAAGGTCAGCAGGCAATTCTAAATACTTCTTTAATTTTAGTGGAGGTTAGTTCTACATGATGAGTTTTAAGATCTCATTCTATACAGTATTATAAAGATTTGAAACTTGGTTGGATTAAAAGTCAGGGGATTAATGGTCTCTTTATGCTTTTGGAAGTCAACTTGGCTTTTGCTTTGGAGAAATTCTGAAGTTCCTTTAAGTTCTACATTTGTTTGTAAATACCCTCAAATTGTTATGCCCTAGGTCTTTGCCCTCTATGTCTAGGGATATTTCTTCCCTGTTGAATGGTGCCATTTAAAATGCAATATTGCAGGCTAACACTGCCCACAGCCTGGAGTTCGATCCTGACAGGACTCAGGATTGACTCAGCCTTCTATCCTTCCGAGGTCGGTAAAATTGAGGATCTGGCTTGTTGGGGAAAATATGCAAATAATATTTCTACATTGTAAATCGCCCAAAGAGTGCTGTAAAAATGCTATGGCATGGTATGTAAGTCTAAATGCTATTCCTATGCTATTTACAAGCACCATTTTATAGCTGGGCTGCCTATTGCAAACAGACTGATTCCATAACGTTAAGGTCAATTTTTTTGAACCCTTCAGATATACTGGAAGTGAAATCCTTCAAGTTCCCATGTACAACGAAATGGCAGAAGCAGCAGAGCTGTTCTAGCATGTTGCCTGAAATGTTAATTATTATTATTAGAAACAATTAATGCAACTTGTCATCTCCCAGGGAAGTTGTTAGCCCATCTTACTTAAACTCTGAAAGTAATGATGTGATAAATGTTGAACTAGATGTTGCCATTGTGTTTTTGCTTGAACAGAGCAACGTAACAGAGGTGGAATCGCATCAGAAGTGTCATTTCCCTTTCAATGCTAAGTTAATTATTCAGAAGGTAAATATGTAGCTTTTTCTCAAGCTAATATTTGGGTCTCCAGTCTCCAAGTGCTCGGTGGTTTTTTTCCCTCTCTCTCTCTCTCTCTCTCACTCCAAATTTATGCACCGAGCAGTTATCTAAATAGCATTGACTATCAACTTCTTCAGCTTCTGCAGCTGTAATTATTATTGAATAGCCTCTCCAGTAGGGAGAGCTCACTGATTTTACAAATGCAAGAGAGATTCGTGGACATGTATCTACATTAGCGCTAAGGCACAAATCAGTAATTGTGTCAACAGAAGAACCCAAGGGAGTTTTTTTTGGTTTTGGCCACTGGGAAATCATCCTGCCTATTGTTAACTTACCAGGATTTAGATTAATTTCGCCTTTTCTAGTCTTTGTTTCTAGAACACCGTCGGTTCTGAACAACTAGGCGTTTTAACGTTGATCTTCTATCACGGTAAGCATGGGATATCACAGAATAGGGGGTACCGGGCTCAAGAGTACTAAGTGAGAGAGATCTAGGTGTCCTAGTGGACTGTTACTCCAGTATGAGCCAGCTGTGAGCTGCACTGCGCGGTTGGGGGGAAAGGGGGAAATGTTGATTGCATCAACAAAGGGATAGTTTCAAGATCATGGTTGTGGTCATTATTTTGACTTTTCTTTTAACTCCCTGAATGCAATCTGAATGGAATGGAATAGCACTTAGCAATAGCACTTATAAGACTTAGACTTAGACTTATAAGCCACTTTACAGTACTTTTACAGCCCTCTCTAAGCGGTTTACAGAGTCAGCCTATTGGCCCCCCCAACAATCTGGGTCCTCGTTTTACCTACCTCGGAAGGATGGAAGGCTGAGTGAAACTTGAGCCAGTCAGGATTGAACTGCTGGCTGTGGGCAGAGCCTGCAATACTGCATTCTAACCATTGTAGTTAGGGAAGGAGGGAAGGAAGGAAGGAAGGAAGGAGGGAAGGAAGGAAGGAAGGAAGGAAGGAAAGAAGGAAGGAGAAGGAAGGAGAAGGAAGGAAGGAAGGAGAAGGAAGGAAGGAGAAGGGAGGAAGGAATAGCACTTAGACTTATAGACCACTTTACAGTACTTTTACAGCCCTCCCTAAGCGGTTTATAAAGTCAGCCTCTTGTCCCCAACAATCTGGCTCCTCGTTTTACCCACCTCGGAAGGATGAAAGGCTGAGTCAACCTTGAGCCTGGTGAGATTCGATCTGCCAAATTGCAGTCAGCCAGCAGTCAGCAGAAGTAGCCTGCAGTACTGCACTCTCACCACTGCACCACCGTGGCTCATGGAATGGAATGGAATAGAATAGAATAAAAACTTTATTGTCACTTCAAATGTACATTAATCAGCATACATTAAAATGAAATGCCGTTGCATTCAGCTCTCAAAAGATAACCATTATGCACATACTCACATGTATATATGACACAGAGAAACATCACAGTCTAGTTCGAATGTATACCAGTGGTGAGTTGCTACTGGTTCAGTTTGGTTCTAGAACCGTTAGCAGAGATTTGCCTCCGCTCACGGAACCAGCAGGGACAGCCTTCTGGCCATGGCCCTGAGGTGGTTCTCCAGGAGGAAATTGGTCCTCCTGGTGGAAATTGACTCGAAAATACCCCTCTGCGCATGCACAAAGCCTTCTGCGCATGCGCAGAGGGTTATTTTTGAGGTAATACTCGGATGTGATGGGGGTGCGCGCGTGAGCACAGTGAGTGCACATACACAAAATGTGCATTTTCAGTGCGACCAGAACCAGTAGGAAAGGTAAGTAGAACCCATTCCTGATGGCGGGAAAAAAGGAATCCTGCGAGTTTAAACGGCTGATGGCATAAGGAACAAAGCTGTTCCAGAATCTAGTAGTCATACTATTGATACTTGAGATCTTGGGTGAAAGGAAATCTGATGGCAGGGAGCAGTAATATTGGCTTGGGGGTGTGTGGAACAGATCGAATTGGAAATATGTACTACATGGAAACTAGACTCTAACCCTGGATCCAGATGAGGTGTATTTAGGGATTGCCATTCATGTCCATCAGAGCCAGTTTGATTGAGTGGTTAAGGCAGAGGCTAGAAACCTGGAGATATAATTGATAATAATTCTAGGATTTTGTTTGTTTGTTTGCTGTCAACGCATTTACTTCCTCACAGGAGAAAGATGCGTCTGATGCGACTTGGAAACGAAGAGATGTTGAGCTAAGAAATCTTGACTGGTCTCTACTTTTGTCATTGCTATCTTGATGATCAATTGTATGCACTTCACAGCATAGCTGCGTTGGGAAGGATGTTTCAATCAGAGGATGCCACTAAGGGACATAAGCAAATGGCTTAGATTTATTTTATTTTTTTGACTAGCGTGGTCCTTAAGGATGACACTTGATGCAGTGTTTTCAGCCGCATCAACATTTCTTGGAGGAAACTCAGCAGCGGGCATTATTTCATTGTGATTGGAGAAAGTAGTTCGATAAATATTTCCTTAAATCTCCAAATGAGAGAAGCAGGGAATGAATGACAAGGCTGGGTGTCGCTGTAATTGCTCTCCTTTTCCACAGCACCAGGGAAGGCAAATAAAACATGCCTTGTACCCTCTACCTTCTCTATATGAACATAGTCATGAAATTTAAAGCAATTGCCTTAAAATCTATGATCTAAAATCTTAATTGGCATGAATTTATGATCATAGCTCTGGTGCATGAAGAACTAAATTGCTTCCTTCTATCACTTGAAGCTTGGTGATACCTCTATTCAACGTCCCCTCAAGTCTACTTTTTATTATAGACATAAAATCCATCCAAATCACATCAAACCTTAGAAGTAGGATGCTGGCATTAAAAAAAAATTTTTTACTTATTATATTTGGAGATTTATATTTCTCCCTTCAATAAACTACTTAGAGAAGCTAGCAATAAATACAGACAAGATTCGGGCTTCCCACTAAGCATAATCTGATTTCCTTGGTTTGAGATTAGTTTGCTGTATGAACTCAATTACTGTTTATAAACCATGGTCACTCTATGGCTTATTATGATAGATAAACACAGCATTGGAGTTCCTTTAAAGAAAACACACACCAGTCATTTGTAGGGAGGACAATGTGTAGTTGAATAATCATACGCCTTATCATTACATTGCGAACAAGACTGAACCAGCACTTTTTAATTAAGAAAATTCTGGAAGCTTCAGTTTGTTCTAGAAAATGAATGCAACAGCTCAGAACTCTCACCTCCCCTTTTAAGCTTTGTAAATTTTGCTTGATCTGGCTCCCAGTTTTAAGGTAGAGATAAGTGGCTACTTTGAACTGCTGACTGCAGGGTAAAATATCACCATTGATTTCCATGAGCCAACACCACTTAAATTAGCATTTAGAAGTTGCTTTATGTTTCTATTTGATTTACGTTGAAATTTCCAAAGCAATAATAATGGATGATGATAATGAGGATGGTGTAAAATCTAGAATCTGGCTGCCTTGCTCATGTGGTCTTGAGGGATGTTTAAAGCCCACTAAGTGTTGGATTAAAAGGGACGTGGTGGCTCAGTGGCTAAGATGCTGAGCTTGTTGATCAGAAGGTTGGCAGTTCAGTGGTTCGAATCCCTAGCTCCACGTAATGGAGTGAGTTCCTGTTACTTGTCCCAGATTCTGCCAATAGAGCAGTTCAAAAGCACATAAAAATGCAAATAGAAAAATAGGGACCACCTTTGGTGGGAAGGTAACAGCATTCCGTGCACCTTTGGCATTGAGTCATGCCGGCCACATGACCATGGAGACGTCTTTGGACAGCGCTGGCTCTTCAGCTAGAGCCATAAATGACTAGCATGCATGTGCAGGGAAATCTTTACCTTTAAGTATTAAACTGAATATCAGATTCTTCCTCTATGCATTTAGAAACTTGGGTACCGCTTCATGGTGGTGCCAGTTTGAACTAAGGTGCTTCTGCCTGTTGGAGAAGGAGAAAGAAGATTTTTCTGTTGTTACATCTCAAAGATCCTTTCCTTTTTCTGCGTGTCAACCAGAGGTGGGTTCTGAACCTTCTTACTGCCGGTTCGCTGAGGGCCACACCTCGAACGCACGCATGGCAGTCAAAAACTAGTTTCTGCGCATGCACAGAAGCAAAATCCAAGATGGTGGTGCCCACGGAGACACTATAGAACGGGATAGAACCAGTAGGAACCCACCTCTGGTGTCAACATATGTTCACAAAGTCTCAATAGACATCCAAATGCCACATGCATTCTGTTTACTACTATCTTCAGAGTTACTATTGGAGCAAAGTCTGATTGGCTTTGCGTCTGTCAAAAGATAGCTTATAGTGAGTGGTGTATTAGGTCTCCAGAGGTTTAGGGGTTTAAACCTCTCTGAATTGGGCTTGACTGTAATAGAAGGGAATTATATGAAACAGACATTAAACAACCAGTTTGTCTACTCAGCAGAGTTATATCATCATCTGGCTGCTTTTTACAGCTCATCCTGAAAGACCAGAGATTGTGCCATGTCAGTGATGTGCCTTCTCTTGAGACATCAAAATAAGCACAGGATTAGTTAGAAAATGATATTGGAGGAAGTTTGGTGGGAAAAATGTCCTTTGGCTTCGTCTTGGATTAGTTGTACAATTATGGATAGATCTTCATACAATTATAGACACCTACACCTTGTTTATGATCATAACATAATATTTTTTGGGGAGTTTAAATGTGTTGATCTTGTTATAAGCCAGTGATGGCTAACCTTTTTCTTCTTGCATGCCAAAAATGGCAACACGCGTGCTAGTGCGCGCACACTTACCAGCACACAAACCCCCCCTGCACAGTGCACTGCGCATGTGTGCGCATGCCCCGCATTGGGCCGTTTTTCGCCCTCCAGAGGGTTCAGAGAAGCTTCCGGAAGACGAAAAACGGCCTATCAGGCAAACCGGAAGTGATTTCAATTTGCCCTTGGGCTGTTTTTCATGCTCTGGAGGCTTCAGGGAAGCGTCCTGAAGCCTCTGGAGGGTAAAAAACAGCCGAACAGGCAAACCGGAAGTGACTTCAATTTGCCTTTTGGGTCATTTTTCACCCTCCGGAGGCTTCGGGGAAGCATCCTGAAGCCTCCGGAAGACAAAAAACGGCCCAACAGGCAAACCAGAAGTGACTTCAATTTCCCTTTGGACCATTTTTTACCCTCTGAAGGCTTCAGGGAAGCGTCCGGAAGACAAAAAACGGTCCTACGGGCAAACCGGAAGCCAGCGTGCGCAAGTGTGCTAGAGTTGACAGGACAGCGTCTTGTGTGCACTCAGAAATGGCTCCGTGTGCCACCTTTGGCACGCGTGCCATAGGTTTGCCATCACTGTTATAGGCACAGCAAAACCTTCTGAGATTATATTGTGACTCCTCATAATTTTCTTTGTGCTTCTTTAATGTATTTGATTTTTGTGTTTGTGTTTTTGAGCAGAGAAATCGTCTTTAAACACCCTTTTTTAAAACTAGGGTTGCAAGGATTGGTGTACGTGTGATTATGCGTGTATTTTAAAACTCCCTGTGCTTATTACAGATGCCATGGGTCTGATTTTAGTGTTTTATACTAAGTAAAAGCTGAGTATGGGTTTCAATTTTAAATAACATACTAAAACTGGAAGAAATTTGCTCATTGCCAAATAATTCATGTCCTTAAATTCCAAAATAGCAATTTTAAGTGCGTAATTGGTTCCTTTCATTGACTTTAATTGAAATCAAGCCAGATGAATGATTAAATACTTTGGGAAATTATGTCTTGCAAACAAGGGGAGCTGATGGGAGATGCTGAATTCTGTTGTCTGTTGGAAGTAATATACAGGAGTTACAGGCAGGGACTTGAGTCCATCAACAGCCCTTTGGGGAGGTAGAGCTGTCATTTTCAAATATTCAGTGAACAAGAGACATTGAGATACTCTTTGTAGCTGCCCAAATATTCAGTCTGTTAAGGTCTACTATGCAGCAAATGCTTGCAGAACACTGCCAAAAAGGAAGATTCCTATATATGGGTACTCCAAACACATGGTAGAAAATATACTTAGATCATACTTGATTGGTTAGTCATACATTTTCATTATATTATGTTCAGACAGTTTATTTGCAATTTATTTATTTATTAGTTTGTCAAACATGTACAAGATGGACATGAATGAAGGAAATTAGTACAAATAAATAGGGACAGTAGGACAGGGGCAGTAGGCACGCTGGTGCACTTATGCACGCTCCCTTTACGGACCTCTTAGGAATGGGGTGAGGTCCATGGTAGACAGATTAAGGTCAAAGCTGTGGGGGTTAGAACAATAGAGTCAGGTAGAGCATTCCAGGCGTTGACCACTCTGTTGCTGAAGTCGTATTTTCTGCAATTGAGTTTGGAGCAGTTTACTTTGAGATAGTTCTATTTACTGCTCCATCCAGTGGATTGAGCACCAAAATACATGGTGTTTGATTTTCTTTTCCATAGTCTACTCTATGGAAACTTCCTTTGCCTAAATGTCTAGAAGCTGAGACTAGGGTTCATTATACAGATGTTATCCCTTCGAAATAAGATAGAGAGGAACAAAAGAGGTAAAAGGAGAGAAGAGAGAACGGAGCTGCTTCTAAAAGTAATAGAGGTGAATGCAGTGTTCATACTACTGTATGTCTTAGTTAAACCTTGGTATCCAGTCACTGAACTGAAGTTTGGTTTAGATCAATTATCACAACAACAAAGAATGTTCTTTCTGCGCCAACATGCTGCACATGCGTGCACATGTGCGCGTCACACGCATACGCAGCGCAACGCTGAGCGAACCGGCAGCAAAAATATCCACAACCCACCCCTGAATCCAAATGCCCGCTATTTCTGCCCTTTTAACGGAAGGCAGACATTTGTGTGTTCCTTGGATAAGCGGGTTTCTCAACCGCAATCCTAGGAACTAATTTGCGGTTCTTAAAACAAAACTATCGTTTTAAATAAAAAGGGTGGGTGTCCCTATTGCACTGCAAATGTGCATAGGGTGTTGAATGATTACCTCTCTTTCTTTTCAACGGTCCATTCGCAGTGTGTCTCCCTCTTTGTTTTATGTTCTCTAGGCAGCGTTCATTTCTGCACCTGCTAGGAGACTCCGGAAAGGAAATGCCAGCCTGCTGCCTTTCTTACATCCCTTTTACAAGCCACGTTTGAAATGGAAATACACAGAAAGTCATAATCTCAGCATTAGCAGCCACTGGCAAAACCTTCTATTAGTGTCAAACAGTATGTTTTCCACCAGGTTGTGACACTTGCTGGACTACAGGGCACAAGGAAGGACACTGATTTAGGGTGATTTATGAAACAAATGTACAGAATTCTAGACAGCCACTGGCGTTAAAGAATATGGATTCTGTCGTAATGTATCTTGTATGCTCTCAAGTTGCTATTGGCAGCTTGGAAGTCAAAGTAAAAAAAAATATTAAGCATTTTCTTAACAGAAGGGGATCCTATAAGGAAAGAGCGTTTTTGTTTTGTTTTTTAATTTTCAAACAAAGAAAGCAACCTGGATATTATAGCCCTTCCACCCATCCCATTGTCCTTTGGAAATGCATATATACCCAGGCTAAAGGCATTATAATTCCCAAATGGAAGATTTGAGTTGGGATTAGACTTTCAAAAAAAAAACAGCTTTATTAGCGTGGGTGAGTGGGGACCATAACCTGGAAAATTTGGTAGCTAACTTTCAGCACATTGGAATTAGTTTTGAAGATTTTAGCTGCTGCCTTTTCAATTCTATCTTCTTCAATTTGGTAAGAGGCTCAGTTGCTCAATGGCTTAATGAAGCCAGAGATGGTCTCGGTTCTGGCAGTTCGAGCTCTAGTACTTCATGTCAGGATGAATTCCCATGACTCGCCTCAAATTTTGTGCCCCTAACAGTTTGAGAGTATTTTCTTTAATTTTTTTAATTTATACATTTTTTCCTTTAATATACAAAAGTGCTTAGTCAACAGTGTATTGTCTGAGTCTATTTACTTTTACAAAATAATAATCGTGCTAGTATGTAAAGGTAAAAGTTTTCTTTGCACATATGTGCTAGTCATTCCCTACTCTAGGGGGCGGTGCTCATCTCCGTTTCAAAGCCGAAGAGCCAGCGTTGTCCGAAGACATCTCCGTGGTCATATGGCCGGCATGACTAAGCAATGAAGGTGCACGGAATGCTGTTACCTTCCCACCAAAGTGGTCCCTATTTTTCTACTTGCATTTTTTACATGCTTTCGAACTGCTAGGTT
>JANHFT010008996.1:44029-59842 GCA_032467955.1 Pseudoxenodon macrops
AGCCCTCTCTAAGCGGTTTACAGAGTCAGCCTATTTCCCCCAACAATCTGGGTCTAATTTTACCAATCATGGAAGGATGCAAGGCATAGGTAACATGTAAAAGTTCAGCAAACAAGAAGATGGATGATGATGGATGAATATATCCAATCATTTATTATTTTTTACTGATATTTTTATGCTGTATACAATCATGCAGCCATAGTCATGTGTTACTATCTGAGCAATCTACACCCAGCACAAAACTGCCAGTGGAGAAAAAGCTCATATTTGACTACAGTAATTAATGGTTTAGGCTGTTAGGAAAGCTTGTTGATAGCATTGAAATATTGTTGCATTAGAAGTTACAAGACTCCTTCTGGAATAATGCAGGCTAGAAAATTCCATGTTTTTATAAACCTTGAGAAATAGTTACCCATAGTAATTTTGCCCTTTTTTAAAAACTTGGAAACAAGGTGTTAAACGTTGGTCAAGTAGTAACTTTTCAGCAAACACTATAATGCTGCACATGTTCAAATCTATTTGACACATAACCTTGGACATTTGAGTCTCTTTTATGAGAGATAATGTTGACCAGGACATATGGGGTTATCTCTTGTCTTTTCAGCATGTTCTGCAGAATTGCTAGTCCATGCTTGGCACAAGGAGAGAGACCTTGGTTCAACACCTGCTCACAAAGAGTATTAATATAAAAGAGGTAAAGAGATTGTTATCTTTATGATATTGAACAAAGCCACATCCTTGAAGCTAAGGACACTAGTTAATATTTTAAATAAAGACTATGCAAAATGCATTTCATTTTTATGCATCAAGCCAGGCTAAGAAATATTGACAGAGATTTATACAAGTTGTAACTGCTACCACTTCAATGCAGTGGTATCTTATTTAGATATCTTTTTTCTTATTCTAAGCACTTAGTGACAAAAAAAATACATCCTTGGTTCATTCTGATTTTATCCTAGTAACATGGGGTGATGCTATATTAATTTACAGCAAAATCTATAAAACTTGCTTTACAATTATCTGTTTTTCTCTCTCTGTGTGTCTGACATTCATATTATAATATCCTCTGCTTGCTGGAGTCCTACAGCAGATGAGGGGTGCCTTGTTATTAACACGAGAGTTGTTCAAATAATAGCATGGTCTTTATGAGAAATTCACCAATATTCTTGCCTCCCTGAAAACAAATGTGTGTGTGTGTGTTTCTCAAGATCACCTGGTATATAGTACAGTATATATAATATAAATTATATAATATTGAGTATTTTTAATCTTCTCCAGGGGAAGTTGCATACAGGCACTCCTCAACCAAGAACAATTCATTGAGTGACCCTTCAAAATTACAACAGCGTTGAAAAAAGTGACATGACCATTTTTCACACTTACCACTGTTGTAGCATTCTCATGGTAATATGATCAAAATTCAGACACTTGGCAACTGATTCATATTTTTGACAGTTCCACTGCCCCAGAGACATGTGATCACATTTTGCAACCTTCTGACAAGCAAAGACAATGGGAAAACCAGATTTATTTAACAACTCTGCTACTAACTTCACAGCTGCAATGATTCACTTAACAATGGTGACAAAAAAGGGCATTAAATGGGCCAAAATTCACTTAGCAGCTGTCTTGCTTAGGAACAGAAATGTTGAGCTCAACTGTGGTTGAAAGCCTTGGACTACTTATATATGTTAACTCAGACATAAGTCCCATTTAATTAAACAAAGCTCACTCCCAGGTAAATATGGAAAAGATGCTGGTATCGAGAGATAAACCTGGAGAATTTTTGGTGCTCTTGATTCAATGGGATACTTCACTGATATCAACAGATACTCACTGATTTCTCCTGGATCTGCTCTTGCTTCTATTTAAATGTCCTTGTTGACAGCTCCCCATTGTTTTCTTCTGTGTCAGAAGTGCCCCCCCCCCACTATAGCATTTCATATTTTCTGAAGCAGAGAATGGCAGCTGTCATTGACACTAACTGAAAGCTACCTGATCATGATATCCTGGGAATGGACAACTCCCGCTGGGATTCATCCACTCTTTGGCTCCTTTCCAGTTCCTTTATCTCTCGTATTGGGGCCATTGGAGAAACTATTCCAAACTCTTATCTACATTACAATTCCAAGGTTTGGTTTAGTTTGGTGGTCAAACCAGCTTGTGACAAACACTTGGAAGAATTGGATGACATTTTGGAATAAGGCTTTCATATATATATGCAAGAAGTGTTTGATTGTTCAATGAGATGGGAAGTTAACAGAGTTAGGACATAATATTTAATGTTAAATTAATCTAATAATGTACTGAGCTGTCTGCAGTCTCCTTAAAGGACTGAAAAACAGATCAGTATAATAGATTAGAGAAATACAATAATATTAAATTTTACAACCCTAATTGTTTTGTTTTAATCTGATTTCATTTGATTATCTGCATATAAGTAAGGCAAATATGTCTAAAGCCATTATGTCATGATTCACAGAGCTAATACCATTTAGCATTTACTACTGTACATGAAGTTCATCATGGTAGGAAATGCCAAGTAATCAGACGATGCTTTCATTTCCTTGAAAGCTTGCAATGGATAAAACAAAGTATGGGCATGATTTAGTCAAAGTTAAGTACTCTAACAGCAGAATCTTGTATTTGTCTACTCAGAACTATGACCAGAATGTGTGTGTGTGTATGAGTGTGCGTGTGTATGAGTGTGTCTGTGTGTGTCTGTGATGGTATCTGTGTGTGGCATCAATCTGGAAGGAGTACAATCTATCCTCACATCCCATAATTCATCTTTAAAATAGGAAAGTTATTTTAGATTCAAAATATTAATAGAGAGAAGCTTTGTTTTCTATAGTCTTTCTTCCTTTCAAAGAGATTATCTTATTTTTATTCTTGGGTAAATACAAGTGTATAAACAGTTCACACTACTGTACATTGATTTATAGTTTACATTTATAGAGCCATAGGCTGCAAACAACCTTCAGGATTCTTCAAAATCATATGTCAGTCAGCAATGGCACAAGTTCCAAAAAATGTATATGTCATTTTTTTAAGAAAAGAAAAATGAATAAATGGTATCTTAACTTGCCTATACAACTAAAAGTAAAACATTATTCATTAGCTCTTTATTATGGTCTTAAAGACAAAAAACATAATGTACATCAAATATGTAAAATCTAAAAATGTAAATTTTTCAGAAAAAGTGACTCTGGATGGTATACAACAATAAAAATAAGGATAAAATGCAGAAAATAGTGGCCATCACTGAGAATAGCACTAATTTTCAGAATGGGAAGAACAGAATCAATAGAGGCACAGAATCTGGGAACTTGAAAAGATTCACCAGGATTCTGCTCAGATAGAAGAAGTGATAAATAAGCAACTTGCTCTCCCCCCAAGGGTATTTCTTTAAAATGGGATAGGTGAATGTCATTTGAGGCTCCCTATTAAAAAAGCAGGAGAGGGTCAGGTGGGTCAGGGATTCCATCCTCTCCTGGGCTTATGCACTGCTGTGAGGGATGTTTTTATACCAACCCTGCAGGACTGAAGAAGGCATTGCATCTCACCTGGGCATGCTGAAATCTGAGAATTACTCTGGTCTCTGTTCAAATCATATAAATCTCTTACCTTTTACCCACTTCCTGTAGGAGAAGAATTACCTCCCAAACCAACCGACATACCCACTATAACGCTTGGTGGCTAATTTAAAAATATGACCTCGGCTGAAAGAAAGTTGCCTGCTTCTGCGTTAAATAAACGGAAGTCTTAATTCATAAATAATAATAATAATGTGTCATTAACATGTGACACTTAGAATGTTAATTGCAAACTTCTACGCTGTTTCTTATTGAATTACTACGGTACGTATTTTACTGATATTCTGCTTCCAACATCCAATTAATGAATTAGAAAGAGAGTGTGCTTGTTTCACAAACTCGAGAAAGGAGAGAGTTCTGCTTAAATTATGGGACAAGGGCAACAGTGGGGAATTTGAGATTTCTTTCATAGGGTTCTTAGTTACTGGTTTCTGAGATTACAGGAGGCATACTTTCTATAACATTGGGGAGAATCAGGAAGTAGAGTTTATAGATTTCATAATTCAAGCACTGGAGACATTTAATTCATGATTTAAGGTGCAGGATTTGCTTATTTAATCAATAATACCATCGTTTTTGAAATAGCAACTCATGTGCATTTATGAATTTTTTGTTAGACTGCCAGATGGAAAGGATGTCGAGCCTGTAAACCCTGTGACTTACAGCAATTTTCAAGAAACGTAAGCCCAGTGCCCTCCCTGCCCTATGGAAAAGTGTCCCCCACGGGTGTCTGGATGGCCCTCCACCTTCTTGGCCTTTTCAAAGGCATTAAAGACTTGGATGTTCCTTTGGGCATTTGGGTTGGAAGGTTAAACCAACCCTATCGGTCGATTGTCTGTTCTGGTCTTTATTGATTGAAATGGAATGATTTATAAACACCGGGCATATGTTATATTATTGTTGCTATTCTGGATTACTGGTGTTAGGTGGCTGTTTATTTATTTATCTATCTATCATATTTATATAGCTACCCACTTGAGAATAATGTTATTTTTGTTGGTTTTAATCCTCTGCATGCCGTTTAGAGTCACATCTGAGAGGTGGGTGGCTATATACATTGTTCAAATTTGTAACTAATTAAAGTAAAGAAATTCACCTCCAAATCATCATCACCCCCATTATCAATCTCCCACACTTTCCTGTGCTTCTTGTTAGGATTTCCCACCCCCTGCCTCCACAATGGAAGCTGAAGCATTAGCCCAGAGGAAGAACCTCTCCAAAGCAAGGAGTCCTCATTAAGGGATGACTGATGCTTAAGGACAATCGGGCTGACCCCATTTGCTGCTGGGAATTCCTTTTGAAATGGGTTGTGTGCCTGCCTGGGGGGGCGTTCACGTGCCTCCCCATTAGCCTTAAACACACATACCAGCACGTGAGCCTTGACCTCTTAATGGCATCCTTAGTGAAAAACACAGGCTGCTGAAATCAGTGGGCTTGACAGCTCCCCTAAGCTTGGCAATTTAACCTCCCTGAAAGATCTAGTTTCCTGTAATGAAAGGAGATAAGGGCCCAGATGCATAAACATTTTAAAAAATTACTGCAGGAAGCACAGCTTTGCTAGTGATAGACAAATAAATTAAATGAGGATCTTATAACTAAACAATAGTTGGGTTCTCTTCTTATCTCAGTAGTGCTCTTCCTAATCAGTGCCATTAATTCCTTTTGTTCAGATGCAAGCAGGCCTCCTCCCTCTTCTCCTTTCCTTTCAGTTGAAGGCCAAAGAGATCTCCCTTGTCAGAAGAGGGTTCCCTTGGCAAATGGCCTCTGGAGCCCAGAATAGGCAAAGGGAGAACGTGGAGGATTCAGAGACCAGCAGAAGCTGGAGAACTGAAGCTCCTTCATCTCCACAAGCAGAGCCAGGCCCTGGAAGAAGCCAAATATTGCAGATGCCAAGGCTCACAGCTGCACAGTAACTCGGCTGAAACCAAATCTCTCCTTCCATAGCTGGAACAGTGGAATAATGCCTGCAGGCCAATATTAAGAGTTATAAAATCTCTCTCTCTTCATTCTCTCTCTCTCTCTCTCTCCCTCCCTTGATCTGTCCCTCTCCCCCTGTCCCTCTCTCCCCCCTTTCTTCCTCCCTCTCTGTCTCTCTCTCACACACAGAGGAAGATGCTTGAGCAGTGATCCCGCCACCCTTCCCTGAACTGAATGGTGTGCATGAAGTCTTCAAGTTTGCTAACTATGAGATTAAGTCCCTTCTTCACAGAATTCATGCTGCACAGAACAAATCTTTCTAGAGAACAGCCTTATAATGCTGGTAAGCTAAGGGTATTCTCCCATTTCTAGTCAAAAACAGGTTCAGGCAAAGTTTCCCAAAGTTATAACTTGAAAGCATTGAAAGCATTGTGATGGTTGACATTAATTCTAAAATTTGTTTTTCTTTTTTTCTTTTCCAGAATCCCCTCTTTCTCCATATTTATCCCATAAATATGTCCGTGTTTTCTTTCATCATACTGTTTTTCTAATATAGGTTTGGGTTTTTTCTTTAAAATATAGCTGTGTATTTAATATTTTGAGCTAGTCCTCAATTAACTACCACAGTTGGGCCCAGCATTTTGGTTGTAAGTCATTAAGTGGATCATTGAGTGACCTGACTCAATTTTGGGATCGCTTTTATGATGGTCGTAAAGCAAGTCACTGAAAATATTAAGTAAATCACATTATTGTTAAGTGAACCACGTGGTCATTAAGCAAACACATTCTGCTGAATAGGCACTTTTTGCCAGAAACCAGCAAAATACCTACAGAACTATTTAAAACAGTTTAAACGATTGAACTATTGCAATGATTCTTTATACAGTGAAGTTTTCTGTAAGATCTTACAAAGAAGGAAAGGACCATGCATGAGGAAAAAAATGTTTTAAAAAATACAGAAAAACACCAAATCAGATAGCTAACATAGGAAGGATAATGAAAAGAACATATATGAAGGTTTATTTCATTACTACAGCAAGGCTGACTGTGTAGATCATGCCAACATGTGGAACAGATTATGGTTAATGGGTGTGCCAGAACACTTGATCATTCTTCTGAGAATCCTTACAATGAACAAGAAGCTACTGTAAGAACTGAGTTTGAAGAAACAAAGTAGTTGAAATAGAGAAAGGAATGAAACAAGGATGCATATTGTCTCCATATCTATACGTTATAAGTACAACAGAATGGAAGAAATGACAGCTGGAATCAAAACTGAAAGTTGAAAGGCTTACAGTTTAAGATATGTAGGTACTACTTTGTAAGTAGAAAGTCAAAAAGATTTATAAGAACATATTAGGGGGAAAACCAATGCAAAGTATAATAGTGAGGTTAATGTTAGTTAAGGTATTAGACTGGTCTGGGGAGACTCAGATTTGCATCCACACTTTGCTGTTTCTTTGTATGAAGGCAGGATCTCCTGTGGCCATGAACTTTGCTCCCACTCACATGGAAACACATGGTGTTTGGAAGACAACATATTCATTAACCCACAGGCTGCAATTTTCTTTAATAAATATGCTTCTGATTCATTTGGTGGTGGTGTGGGGGTGGGGACGTTTCAAAAAAACAATAAACCACCAAAACTAAAAGCTAATGGGAAGCCACACGTTTTAAAAAAAGAACAAAGAAAAAGAATGTGAAATGCTGGAGCAAAAGATGTTGACTGAAGAAAGTGCTTTGAATTCAGTTCCGATGGTCCTGTCACATTGGTTGTCGAAGGTAAACAAACTTTGTGTGGGTGAGAGAGTATTAGAAGCGGGTGTGCTTTCCTTTGCACAGCATGCCTGTGATGTGCAAATGGGTTGTACTCCTGCCTTGTGTTTTTTGCAAGCGGATTTTGGCAACCATATAACCATGTCCTATGTGGCACATTTTGGCAAACCTGGTTTGAAAGAGCCAAGACAAGATTTTGGCTGTCCATATTTTCTTTTAGTGTCAGTGCCTATATGGGGGCAGGCAAAGTACAGCTGACTTGCCATCCATCCGTACATCCATCCAATGTATTATGAATGGTGAAAGCAGCGCTGACACTCTTGGTGAAATTGCTCTTGCTGGCTCCTTTTGTGGTTGAGAAGCTGCATGGGGTCACGTGCAGTTGCTTAAAGGAGAAGAAACATTGAAGTAATTTTAAAGGAAGCATTCCAGGGCTTCCTTCTCTGAACTTTTTCTCAGGAAAATTCCACCCATAACTGTTGCTCTGCACTTTGCTACTTGTTTTGTCTTTCAAGGGATATTTATCAAATGGCATGTATTAAAGCTTTGGCAATAATTCCAGGCTGGAGCACATGAAATAACAAGCAATCCTCCATCATCACTGGGTTGAGATTGGTACTCCCAGTACCTCATTTCCCCCATGAGTTTGTCACTAGAGAACCAGCGGCATTCTGATCTCAGAACTCCATGTTGTCAAGGAAATCTTGTCTTGGTAGGCTGCCCATTCCTCACTTCCACTTCTCTTACCTTTTCCAGGTAAGAACTAGGAAAGGAATGCTTAGATTGGGAAAGTATGCAAAAAAGTAAAATCAATACATTTTATTCTAGGAATATTCATGCCATGAGTGTCAGCAACCCAAATGCGTTAGGATTTGAATGATGATGTTATTGTCCCAAACTGAACAGGAGCTCGGACAGATATAGAACCATTCTGCTAGTGCATGCATGCATTACACTTCAATAAGGATGAGAATAACTGTTGTGAATGATGAATTAGTTCAAGGGCAACTGTTAAGAATCAGAACTTAACATTTTTCTTTTAATAACTGGAAAATTAGAAGAATATATATATATATGACAATCACAAGCATACAGACTAGTGTACTACTTCTACTCTAAAAGAAAAATAAAAATGCAGAGCAATTAATACTTATCAAGGTAAGAATGTGAAAGTACTATTGAAATGGAAAAGTAGAAAATGAAAAGCTGTACCTCAAAAGAAAATTCTGTGAAGTGGTATGATGAAAGAGCCAACATAATAGAAAAAGAAATCAAAACATAAACTGTTTAAGGGGAACATAAAGAATCTCACATCATATTTTATTGCAGATACTTGAAAACCTACAGTAGACAGACCCTCTGGTTTGACTATGAATTCATCATGGAGAATTGCCCTTAGTTATCCTGATAGTCTTGAGTGCCAAATTAATCACACACACCCCAAAGTAAAAAAAATAATATATTTACTTGAATCTACTGCCCCCTATTATTTCTTTTTTTGGACCCTGATTTACTTTTAAAATTAGAAGCAGGCATAAAAGGAAGAGGAAATAACTACAATCCAACAAAGTTTGGATCAGTAAGTGGTAGCATTGATTTGGGAATAAAAGTCTCACCAGGACATCTTAAATTCTCTGCCTCAGCAGCAACCTTGGACTGGGACTCAGAGCCAGCAACATCAAACAATGATTATACTCCCAGTGAAACTCCAAGAGAGAGATGGGGAACCTATTTAATGGCAGCACCCACCAGGGAACTGTATTCTGCATTCTGTGACATCTGTCTACAATTATTTAAAGTAGTAGTGGCATCTTGTGAAAAGACATAGCTGCTTTAAATGGTTACGGGCAGGTGCTATATTCATATCCCAAAGCTTTCTTTTAGAATTCAATCCAAAGTGATATACAGTGCTTATCTATAGCTTGAAAAAGGAAAGTTTAAAGAGACCTCAGGAAGGCTTTTTGCTGCTTGACTCATTCAAAGCTGGCAGGCAAGCATTACCAAACTGTTGGTGGTGGGAAACAAATCAGGAAAAGATCACAGAAATCAAGACATCACGATGACTGTCCAGATAGTACTTCAATGAATTGGTCAATCTCACGGAGAAGACACTTTAGGATTGGCCGTGCTTCCTGTCAAAACTCTCACCTGGCCAATTTCCAGAGGCCACTGAGAGTTATCCGTGCTGGGAAAATGAATATTGCCATGAAAGTGTTAGAGATAAAAACTTCCTGGCAAATATCCCCACAATAATATATCTTAGTCAAATGGCCTTCCTGTCCTCTACCATCCCCAGAAGACCATTTAAGCTCATGCCTACTGCTTCAGTGACTCCATCCAGCCACCTCATTATCTGTCATCCCCTTCTTTTGCCTTCAATCTTTCCTAGCATTAGGCTCTTCTCCAGTGAGTCCTTCCTTCTCATTAGATGGCCAAAAGCATTTCAGTTTCATCTTCAGGATCTTGCCTCCTAAAGAGCAGTCAGGGTTGATCTCCTCTAGGACTGACTGGTTTGATTACCTTACAGTCCAAGCGACTTGTAGGAGTCTTCTCTAGCACCAGAGTTCAAAGGCCTCAATTCTCAGCCTTTCTTACAGTCCAACTTTAACAACCATACATTGCAACTGGGAAAACCATAGCCTTGACTATATGCACTTTTGTTTGCAGGGTGATGTCTCTGCTTTTTAACATGCTGTCTAGATTTGCCATAGCTTATTATATATGCAATTTTACTTTCTTTTACAGCTGAGCCTTGAAAACTGAACTGTATTCTCAAGCAACATATGTGAATTTTACATTTAGTGGTTTATATTTTACATGAAGGGGGCAGGGAGAATACCCAGATCTAAGAAACCAGCCTTGGAGACAGGTTTTGCATCCCAGATTTCCCCAAAATGAAATCTGAAATGCTACAATTTATCATACCATGCATGATTTCTGCATGCTGAATGCAGCTTGATTTTGTACTTTAGTGTATTGATGTATGAGTAGTGGTTTTTTTTATCAGTGCAAATCACATTTGGCCCCAAGAAAGTGTCCCCAAGACAGTTTACAATGTAATAAAAAAATACAATATCTGAAATGATATTAAACTCAATAACTGCTAGAGATTAAGACAGGAAGTTAAGGCTTCAGAACTATAATTAAGCACAACTCAGGAGTTGGCATATTCTCATATAAAACACAGAGGCTTTTTAAAAGTCCACTTCTCACCACCCTTTCTCTCTGTCTTTTTCTCAGCAGTCAGGAAGGAACACTTTTTAATGGTTTTCTTGGTCTTCTTGTGATTTGGCCCCAAGTAATCTGATGCCAAACCATTAGATCACATTATAGGTCAGAGCCAGTTGTACATCATGCTCCTTCTTACTCATTGTACCCAAACTCAGTTACTATTAAAATAATAGGAAATTGGTAATGAAATGGAGAAAATGTTATTGGCAGCGGGCTCAGCCAAAGAACTTTGCAATATTGTGCGTGTTTTTCTTTACAGCATTGAAAAGTTTAGCTGAGTCCGCTGCCAATACAGCTTTTCCCCCTTTATCAGCCTAATCCTATAATTCCGGTTTCCATGGTGATAATTTATGACTTTTTCACTCATTTCTAGCATGTGTTTACTTATTTTTTTTAATTAGGCAGTAACATGTAGCAAGATGGAATATATCACTTTTTTTCTCAGCAACCTTCTCTTCCCCTTCTGCAACTGGGCAAATAATCATATTATATGACAGGATTGAGTCAGATGTGTGCTACTAATCTGGCTGAATCCTAGAGGAAATTAGGCTGATTCAGTCAGATTGAAAAAGCAATGCTTGACAAACATGGACCCAGTCTGAACCTCAACCTTTAGGAAGCTTTACAATTATTTCAGAGGATTATAGGGATGGAGGAAGTGAGTCTCTTCATATATGTAGGAAAAGAGAGGGTATCAACAGGAAAGGGAAGTGAAGGAACAAAATAGCAATAGTAATAGCACTTAGATTTATATGCCACTTCATTGAGCTCTACAGCACTCTCTATGTGGTTTACAATGATAACACATTTCCCCCAACAATCTGCGTCCCCATTTTACTGACTTTGGAAGGATGGCAGGCTGACTCAATCTTGATCCAATCAGGATCGAACTCCTGGCAGGGACAGAGTTAGCCTGCAATGAGTGCAATATTGCATTCTAACCACTGCGCCACCACAGCTCTTATGCTTAACTTGAAGTAACCAATAGTAGATTACTTCAGTAGATATGCTTAATTTGAAATAACCAATAGTATGCTTAATTTGAAGTAACCAACAGTAGGAAGCATGGAGGGAAGTCTCCATGTAACAGTTGATTCGAGATACTAAAGGAAAATAAAGCTGAGTGTATAACTATAACTTAAAACCAAGTTTTAATCAAGCCAGAAAAATATCATTAGGGTTTCATGGCAGGAGAACCTCAGGAGAAAAGGAGTCCAAGATGAATGGGAATTCCTACAACGACAATGAAAAAAGAATCATAAACAGTCAAAGAATCATAAACAGCCTCATGGGGTGGAGGACATTAGCAGGAAAAGCCAATGGGGTTGCATAATAGAAACTTGAAACTTGTAAAGAACATATAGGGGAGGTAGAAAAGAAGAACAGATACAAGAAAAGCATGTAAACAAGGAACCCAGATTTTTTGAGATGGTGACTGCCAAACTAGTTCTCCAAATGGGCTGCGAATACTAAAACAAAAAGAGTTTTTTTCAGATACGTTCAAAAAAGAAAGAAAGCAACTGTTCAATGAAAATGGTAAAATGATAGCTCAAGAAACAAAATGAGACTGTTCATTTCCTATTTTCACTCTGCATTTCTCTGAAAAAAGGAAAGGATTCTACTAGGCAGTTATGAAGAATAAGATATAGATAGGCTTGGAACCATGAGGTTGAAAGATATGTGATCAAGAAATATTATTTTACTTTGAATGAGTTTATATCTCCAGTGCCAGGTGAGTAGAATTCTGGGATAGAACTCTTCTCTCTGTCTGGCCCAGTGCCAGCATGGTCAACTCACCACTTCCTGAGTTTAGGAATCAGTAATATCATCCTCTTCCCCTTGCAAATATATCCTGTACCCGAATTTTCCACCATTAAATTTTTTTTAGAATGTTTGAATACAATAAAAGTATAAAAATTAAATTGAAAATGAGAAAATTAAATTAAATTAAGAAGAAAATATAGCATTATGACTTCCATCCCTCTTTCTATTAGGTGTCTTAATCCTACCTCTACTTCATTATCCCTTTTTAATCCCCAAATACATATATGATCAATTGTTCACTTTTTTCCAGCAAGTAAAAGCAATTTGAATAGCTTATTGACATGTCTAAATATAATATCATCTCTCTTCCCCCCTCCCAGTTTATTTCTTAACTAAGAAACACAAATATATAGGCTTCGTCAAACATTCCTTTAGATCCCAAACTATTGTTTTCTCACTTTGTATTATTTTACTGTAAGTTCTTTAGCCTTCATCCCATTCAAGTAGCAACTCCAACTGTGGTTGGCTGCAGCATCTGGCATATTTCCTCCCTTTCAGGTGTCGATGGCTGCCCCACCTTGCCATTTTGTCCTGTGTTGCCAGATTGATAAGATTCTTGTATTTTAAAAATAATTTTCTATTGATCTAATCATGGCTCACTGAACCGTCCTCAACTTCATGTTCATAATGTTCATGTTCCATTCAACCTTTGTATCTCCTTGAGGGCACTCTTTGATTTCTGCCAGCTGGGTGAAGCATGCTCCTTTTGCTTTTTCAGCTCTCACCAAATGTGTTGGAAAACTTCCCTTCTTTTTTTTCCTTTTTAAAAAAAAACGTTTTAAATTGCAGTATAGGAATTGCTGCTTTCTTTCTATGAAATTTCTGTTCTTTGTTATATTTTTCATCGATTACAAAGGAATATAAGAAAGAAGCAACAACCTGTTTTTCATTTGATTATCATGGAGCATCAGTAGTGTCATAAGGGGAAAAACAGACCAAAGGATCTGCTTGTGTTTTAAAAGAAATGTGTGGAAACAACTTGGAAAGCAAAGGAAACACAAAGGGACTTCTGAAAAGAGAATAATTCCTAAAAGAAAAGATAGGCACTGGTAGATTGGTCCACACAGAGTTCACATAGAGATTTGCCTTTCTTGAAGAATTATGAAGGGTGAAAATCAGTGGAACAATCCCTCAGGTCTTCTGGTGACCATATTCCAAAAGGAGCACCAGTCCAGATCCATTGCCAAGAAGCTACAGACTGGATTTTCTGAAATTGGCTTAAGAAACAGCCAGAAACTGCAGGGGAGACAACAGCTTAAACTGAAATGAGAATTGTCTCATGAGTCAGCATTGGGACATGACTACTTAAAATCCAGGTCAATCCAAATGTAGATATTGAGATGTTTCCACAGAAATCTCATTTCCAAACCATACCCAGCAGCAATTCATCTTTATTCTTGATCAGAGCTCAACTTAAGCACTGGGACCAGTTCTTGTCAACCTCTTTCACAAATGGGGGACAGATTCAGAGAAGGGCAACAACAGTTAACAACTAAATTTCATGAGGAAATAAAAAAGACCTGAGTATATTCAGTTGTGAAAAAGGATGGCTGAGAAGGAATAAGAGACAACTTTTCAAGTGCATGAAGAGATGCTGCGCAGAAGAAGGTCATAGTCTATCATTCCAGAACCAAAATAACACTCTCCATTTATAGAAAGGCAGATGCCACTTGACTATGAGGCAGAAAAAGCATGATAGTAAGAACAGTTCTACAGTGGAAACAAATGCTAAAGCAGGTGGAAAGCTCTTCTCCACTAAATTTATTAACACAGCCTGGATAGTCATCTGCCAGGGATACTTTAATTTGGATTTGGGAATTAGACTCAGTGGCCTCAGTGGCCTTTCTAACTGTATCTCACTTGGATTCTCTGGTATTTCTTTGTGAGAGAAAGCTTCAGATTCTGTTCATAGCAAGTGAATCTACAAGACTTTCTGTGCTTTGGTGGAAAAAGGCTTTCAGTCTTGTGTAACTCAACTGTTTTAGAGGTTTGCAAGTATTTTTCTCTGTGGGAGAAGGGAAATGAGGCTTGGTAGAATCAATAGAATCAGAAAGGGCAAAGTACTGTGTATTTGTTTGGAAAGACTCTGTGTCCAAGTCCTTATGCTTTTATTATGGTTTGTTCCATTTCAATTAAGCCTGTATGAAACTTTGAAGAGGTGATTAAAAACACAGCACTTGTGATGTAGCTGCTTTCCTGTTCCACTGTTTAGCTAGAATTCATCTGGCCAGTTTGCTTGTAAGGACAGAGACACATATTGACAGATTCCAATTTATTCTCCAATTCTTCTTTGATCTTATTCACACTTCTTATGTGATCCTCTATGTTTGCCCAGATCCAGTCCTTTTAATCCTTGTCCTCTCTCAATCTCTTTTTTGACCATGAAATCAAGCTATTGTGTCCATATGGAGCAGTGCTGCCATCGTCGTTGCCTAGAACAGCTGGTTGTCGGTATTCCGGAAGACCGATCCAATCACTGATCAGCTGCTCTGCAGTGAAGGCTCCAGCATCCCCGGCGGCAGCAAACAGCAACAGTGATGACAGGCAGTGACGGTCATCACACCAATTCCCCTCACCCGCTGTAATATAAGACGCACAGACTCACTTTGGGGGGGGGAAGTGCGTCTTATAGTGCGAAAAATATGGTATATACAAATGGTGTAAATCTAGAGCAAGGAGATGAATTTGCATACTTTGATCGAATATTCATTAAATATGAGGTGGATAAATGATAAAATGTACAAATGCCACTGGAAAGATCATGGGCAATATGTGCTCCAATGCAAGAATGAATCATTGTTGACTGAAGCAAAAAATGGTTCTGCATTTGGTATATGGAAGCAAACATTCGGCATGTCAGCAGAAACATAAAAGTAAATTAAATAGAATGAAAGGAGGCTCTTAAAATGTATACAAGGGAGTGCTGAATGATGATGTTATCTGTTCAGTTGTGTTCAACTGTTGGAAATTCTTTTTTTTAATAAGTTTTTAATTTATTTTTTCATCTTTATACATCTCATGTCGTGAATGTTCGATTTCTGGGATAGCACATCCATACACATAATCATTTTTTTTTTACTAATTACAATTCCTCTTCATTTTGATTTTAACACATCACTTCTATTATCATACTTTCATTTCTGAGCCTTTGCGTATTTCTATCATCTTGCTTATCATTTTAATATCTATCTTTTACACTTTTTTCCCTCTACTATTATCCCTATTTTAATTCCCTCTCTTTTTTCCCCTTTATCTTTTTCTTCTCCTTTCATTTTAGTAATCAAAGACATGTGTCTTTCCTTTTCCCCTTGTATCCTATCACCTTGTGCAATTCTAATATTATTATATTGTGTAGTATCTATATATTATCTAATATCCGACATATTACTTCACTTCTTTTTTAAACAGTATTGAAAATATGGTTTTTGTCTCTTTTTCCTCTTTCCATATCATTCTTACTCTTTAATAC